>JAFVLL020038870.1:0-27708 GCA_021397915.2 Tor tambroides
TTTACTCGTCTTATGTTATGACTAGTCCAAATGGCTACAGTAGAGTTCAATTAAAAAATGTACTAGTAAAATAAAAAATCTTACTAGTAACATTTTGAATAAGTACTAGTATCTAATAAATGTGTACTAGTATCTATTGAATAAATACTAGTACCTAATAAATAAGAACTAGTATCTAATGAATAAGTACTAGTACCTAATAAATAAGCACTAGTACCTAATAAATAGGTACTAGTATCTAATAAATAAGTACTAGTGTCTAAAAAATAAGTACTAGTATCTAATGGATAAGTACTAGTATCTAATAATAAGTACTAGTATCTAATGAATAAGTACTAGTGTCTATTTAATAGGTACTAGTATCTAATGAATGAGTACTAGTATCTAAAAAATATGTACTAGTGCCTAATGAATAACTACTAGTACATAAAAATTAAGTACTAGTCACTAGTGGAATACTTACTAGTCAAAACTGAATAGTTGATATCTCAATGACGGATCCCCATAGAAGTCAATGGCAAAAATTTAAAATTTGTTACTAGTAACAATATAATAGTTACTAGTCACTATTGAAATAAGTACTAGTATCTAATGAATAAGTACTAGTATCTAATGAATAAATACTAGTATCTAATAAATAAGTACTAGTATCTAATAAATAAGTACTAGTATTTAATCAATAAGTACTAGTATTTAATCAATAAGTACTAGTATCTAATGAATAAGTACTAGTACCTAATAAATAAGTACTAGTATCTAATGAATAAGTACTAGTACCTAATAAATAAGCACTAGTATCTAATGAAAATGTACTAGTATCTAATGATTAAGTACTAGTATCTAATGAATAAGTACTAGTAACTTTACAAAATACACTAGTACCTAAAGAATAAGCACTAGTAGTTAATGAATAAGTACTAGCACTTAATGATACTAAAAGATACTAGTATTTAAAAAATAAGTACCAGTAACGTTAAATTAGATACTAGTGCGGCTTATAGATTAAATGTTAAAACGGCTTGCCATACACCTTTATCTCTATAGCGCTTTATACGGCCCTACTGATTGTTTCAAAGATTTTAAATAATAATAATAATAATAATAATAATAATAATAATAATAATATTGCAGTAATATAATATATAAATAAAAATGATATTTCAATTATGCAAAGTACAGAATTTAATTCCGCTGTCAAACAGCTCTAAAAAGAGTGTATTTACTCTAAGGACAAATACACCAGTTTGTTGGCAGAAGCTACTTACGTGAACTCCGCTCACCAATGCCTAGCTGCAATAAACAGCACTGCAAAAGACACACGGTTTTCTACAATTTCAGTGGTGCAGCGAGTAAAAGACGCGAGATCTGTGCAGTTGACGCAATCGATCCGAATTCGATTCTGGCTTTTGACAAACTCCTGCTACTCCTTTTCCCCATCACATAGCAGATCAGAAAGGCATTTATTTTCAATAACAAAAATTAAGCAAACATTTGAAAAGTGGAAATAAAACGCCTCATTAATAATACAGTGTTATTAGGTAGCTGTGATAGGTTTTTGTCCCAATAAAGTGGCATTCATCAAATAAAATTGATATATATGATAATTTACACTCAATATGTTATTGCATACTGTTTTATAATGTACTACAGTAAAGTATAAATATATGCCAACTACTATTTACACATCTGTTGCTAAAGAAAATTCTGTTATTTTAAACAGAATCTATCATTATTTGCACTTAGTGTAATATATCACTTTTTCCAGTTAGTGTAACTGCCAAAAATATCATTGTTTAGTTAAAGACAGCTCAGTGTTGATTCAGTTCTGTCCAGTACGTAAAGTTCATCGATTATGAAATGAGTTCAACTGGGCAATATAACATTGATTAGTATGAAGCCTTATTAACAAGCCTTTGTAAAAAGAGTGGTTAGCACATTTGTTTGTAAGGTAACAACCTTGACAGCTGTGCTGAATTAATGTTTGTGTTTGTCATGTGACAATTAAGCATACTACTCTGAGTCATTTGTTACTTATTGTATACTGTTTCACACAATATTCTTTAAAAAATAGTAGGCAGTATGCACTGTGTACTGGGCAGTAAGCAGTAACCTAGTATGCCATTTCGAACACAGCCACAGTTTTCACTCAGAAATTGTTGGCAAATTAATTTCAAAGAATCAGCAAGTGACATATTGAATTAAACATGAAATTTTGAAGTAGAAAGACTGAAATACTATTTTCTTGTGAAACATACTCCAATAATATTTATTTTTATTTACAGCTGAGCCTGTTTTGCCATGCACAGTAAAAAAAAATATATATCAGTGAAAATACACCATAAATCAACATAATGTTTTAAAATATAAGCTTTTATGAAGCAGTTAAAACACTTGAATCAAGCATAGCTCTCAGGAATCACTGTACTTTCTGTAAAGAGATGCTATTATCTTGATTCATGCCAATGTTATGTGCCAACCTGGGTTGTTTCTTAACACACTTCTGTGTCTAGTCAAGGACAACACATTTTGTTTTACTTTTAACTGAACCATGTGTTATTCCTGATAATTTTCTACACACTAATATGTTATAGTTACACAATTTGTGTCAATTATGTACACAAAATGACACAAAACGTGTTAAAATAGTCAGCACAAAAATTGTGTTAAAAATTAAAACACACCATTTTCGAAAGTGAACTCTTATGTAAACGGTGACAGAGTAAGGTTGCAGGTTAAACAAACCAGTTCATCAGCTCCATGCATGTTCTTCTAATTGTTTGGTCTCTGTCTTTCAGGTTCTCTCTGCCAGTTAGATGGTAAGTTGTCATGGACTGAACAACCATAAAACAAGCATTCCACATATCTTGTGTGTATATCATTTTAATTGGGAATTGTCTTTCCTCTCATCAGTGTGTGGTCAAGCCCCTCTAAACACCAAGATTGTTGGAGGGCAGGATGCAATGGCAGGGTCTTGGCCGTGGCAAGTAAGCCTTCATATCACCTGTGATGGGGGTCTGTGTTTGTGTGGTGGGAGTCTAATCAATAAAGACTGGGTTTTATCTGCAGCTCACTGCTTCCAGGGGTATGAAGTTTAAAATTTAAATACAACTCAAGACACTATTATAAACTGATTAAAGTGGAATTAAAACTGAAAATTAAACTTTCCCTATGCACAGCTCCCTGGGTACCATTCGGATCTACCTGGGACGTCAGAGCCAGTCAGGCCCAAACCCTAATGAAGCTGTCAGGACAGCAAGGAGAGTCATCAACCATCCTGACTATTACAATCTCACCCATGACAACGACATAGCACTTCTCCAGCTCTCTTCTTCTGTGACTTTTTCTGATTACATTAAGCCAGTCTGTCTGGCGGCTGCTGATAGTAAATTTGCTGCAGGTACAGACAGCTGGGTCACTGGCTGGGGAACGCTACAGTTTGGAAGTGAGTGCATATTTGCTTGCAATACAACAATACTGTAAAGCTGTAAAACAATTTACTTTAAATGGCCATTAAAAGCCACCAAAATTATCCTCTGATCTGTGTCACAGATGCGTCTTCTGACATACTGCAGGAGGTGATGATACCAGTTGTGAGCAACAGTGACTGTGATGATGCTTATGGCTTACTTAAAATCACAAGCAATATGATTTGTGCTGGATTGTTAAAGGGAGGAAAAGATTCATGTCAGGTAAGACATCAGTCATTTTTTGAACTTTATTTAATTTACAATTTACAAAACACTAATTAACAGTTTTTGGGTCACTTGCACACTTTAGTAGAAAAAAAATAGTATGAAAACCTTGCAATATAAATTCATAGAGGCAAGGGTTCGCAAACGCACTGACCAATCTGACGCATAGGTGGACAGTAGTGAAGTATTTTTACTTTACTCAAGTAAATTTAAAAAGTATCTGTACTTTATCAGAGTGTTTTCTTTGGAAAACTCTTACTTCACTAGATTCCAAAGCATTGTCATACTTTTTACTGCACTACATTTCATAAATATTTTTTTTTTCTTTTTTTTACCTTTAATACTTAAGAACATTAAAAATGTAGTACTTTCTTGTACTCAAGTAAATCTCTGAATTACTTTCACTTGAGTAAAAGTAAGAAAGTACTACATATTTAATGTAATTAAGTATTAAATGATATGTAATATGAAACATAGTTTAGGAAAATTACAATATTATGCTTTGGAATGTTGTGAAGTAAATTTTTCTAAAGAAAAACACTCTGATAAAGTACGTACACTTGAAAAGTACTTTTAAAACAGACTAAAAATACTTCACTACTGTCTGCCTCTGATCTGATGCCAACTGTGTTACACTTAGTGTCCCTGTGTCCGAATGTTTGTACTATCCATCCTAAAAAGTATGTGAGATTAGAATAAGTGTGTCCCAAAACATAGTATGTTGAAAAGAGTATGCCAAAAGTCCCCATGTGGTCTACTATTTCGGGTAGATTTTTGAAGTGTGCATCCATGCACAGTCTAATGGCTAATATTGCCCACAATCCATTGCGTTTTGGCAAAGGATTCAGTTCAGAATTACAAACACAAAAGTGTTTACAAAATATCTAACATGGCGGATATGCGTGGATGACAGTCAAGTAGAGAGGTTTAGATGAAGATTTGAGTTACTAATAATCAACATTTAACCTGGTTTAAATTATTCAGTGTTATATTTCATCAGCAACAACAATGTGAACTTCCATAAACATCTGTTTGGCAATTAATTTTAAATGCATAATTATGCAAAAAATATGAGCAGAATTTCTCCGCATGAAGATTCATGGTTGGAAGATCAACGAGGTACTTCTTTTCTCTCCAATATGGTAGGAAGTTAAATGAAATGAAATGTAGAGGATGTTAACTGTGACAAGATAATTGACAGGCCAATTTACACTGGGTGTGTGTAACTGTGCGACAGCATGGTCCGTTAAAGGTCTTCTAGCAAGCTTTTGCTTCACCAAAAGAGTACATACTTTAAAGGCGTAGTATAAGTAGGCACATTAGGATGCAGCATGTGATCCCCCCCCCTCGCTCCCTCCTGTTCAATTAAAGGAAACTTGAAATCACTGCGTGATTGAGTTGACCAATGAAATCAGCCATGGGGCGGGGTTTGTGCTTAGCTAGTTTGGGTGAAAAAAATCACAGACTTCACCTGACCAATAGGATTCAGAGTTGCATTATATTTTCAAACTTAACACCTTCTGACCTCTTTTATATCAATAATCAGATGCCCACAGTTCATGCTGACAACAGTTACATTATGAGTACTGTGCACGAGACCTACTACCAATGTTAGTATTATTAATATCAGTTGTTTCCTCGTTTTAGTTAAATCAAAACAGGGGGAAGAATTAGTACAATGTGACACTGATTTACTAAAACAAGGAAATGACGTAGTAAATCGTGGCCATATGTGGGGCTCTTGCCATCACAAGAATTTTTTGACATAGGTCAGCATGACATCAGAGAAAGTCAGACAACACTTGGAGACGTTTCTAACCAGAATTTTGGTGATTACATTCACCAGTGATTGGTTCTGCTCAAATTTTTTGCTCATCTCAAACAAGCCTATTATAGTCAGATTTGTAAACTGTATATTTTCAGTTACATAAAGTGTTTGTCAAAACAGGGAGACTCTGGAGGTCCACTGGTCAGTAGGATTGGCTCCCTGTGGATTCAGTCTGGTGTTGTGAGTTTTGGTAATGAATGTGCTAAGCCCAAATATCCCGGAGTGTACGCCAGAGTCTCTCGGTATCAGGACTGGATCACCTCTGAAATAGGCAGCAACCCACCTGGATTTGTCGAATTCAACAACAATGCATTCAGAAGCTCTCCCAACCTCATTTTATTTTCCATTTCTCTCACATTCTCTATTATTCCTTTCATAAGCTCCCTATATCTTTCTTCATAGAGATCGTTTGAATGACAATTGTACTGTACAAGTTTTTATAATATGTGTGGAGATTAGGTATACCTATACCCATTGTTATATTGCCATTCATTCTTTATCTAAAAGTACTATTCTTGGAAAGCTACTCTTATTATTGAGTTTTTTTACATTATAATATTGCACACCAATGAAGTTCAGCAAGCTTTTGCTCAAATGTTTGCATAATGAGGGTGGAGGTGGATATTTGGCCTAAATATGAGACATAAATGATGCTTGCAATTATAAGACATATAGCTAATTATTGTCCTCACTTTGGGACATAGTTCATCCTAGAGACCATGACTTGTAATTTGTACTTTTAAAAAGAAAATGTTCAACAATTAAAAAGAATATTATCAGAACTAATGCTCATGAGTTATTGTGATTTTTATGGAGTGGTAAAAAATAATGTATTACAGTGCTGTACCACAATTTGATTGTTTTTTACAGGTAAAAAATGTTTAAACTACATGAAAATAAACACTACAGCACTGATACTGTAAATGAAAATACGGTAATAATACTGTAAATGAAAATACGGTAATGATACTGTAAATGAAAATACAGTAATAATACTGTAAATGTAAATACGGTAATAATACTGTAAATGAAAATACAGTAATAATACTGTAAATGAAAATACAGTAATAATACTGTAAATGAAAATACAGTAAAGCCATATTATACTGTAAATGCAATTACAGTAATAATACTGTAAACCTTTTTACAGTATTTTACTGGCATCCAGCTGCCAGTAAGTTACTGTAAAATTTACAGTAATCTTTTTACAGTGTGCTTAGACTAGTCTTAAAAAGTTAGCCATCTACTTTGTTTTCAACTAGACTGGTCACAACTGTTTAAAGTCAGTTACAAAAATATAGATTGGCCCAATTTTAATCAGAAAAGTGAGACTGATTACCTCTTGGCCAGCTGCTAGTTGTCAAACTAGTTCTTAAGACACAGTCTTAATATCGTGTCTATGTTTATGCAACTGGCCCCTTATATTTTGAATTTTTAAATTTAAATTTTTATTGACAAATGCACTGCAGCCGCTTTTGTATTAAAGTTTTATATGATTTACAACAACACTTCATCTCAGGGTCTGAACAGCTGTAATTAAAGCATATGTGTTCTCCAATGTGGTTAGAGATATTGGTTATTGAAAATGTAATTATGTTAAATATGTTGTAGTCACACAGGACAGAATAAATACAGAAAAAAAGAACTTGGCTTAGACTTTTAGACTCTTTTTTTCTCCATACCATCAAATTAATGCAGCCAATTTCCGCCATGGATAACTTGTAATTATGACTTTATATTTCTCAGTGTGACTCAGATAATTAATTAATAATCAAATAATTTATCAGTAACACTTTACAATAAGGTTCATTAGTTAATATTGAACTATGAACAATACTTCTACAGCATTTATTAATCTTAGTTAATTTCAGCATTTAGCCTACTAATGCATTATTAAAATCACAAGTTGTGTTTGTTAACATTAGTTAATGCACTGTGACCTAACATGAACAAACAATGAATGACTATTTTTTATTTACTAAAATTAACAAAGATGAGAAAATAGTTTAATAATGTATTGTTCATTGTTCATTCATGTTAGTTGATACATTAACTAATGCTAACAAATGACACCTTATCGTAAAGTGTTACCAATTTATCTAATTCACAATAGTAGACAAGAGAGATCAATTATGTGAACTTTTATATGTAAATATTATATTACATAGTGTTACTGCACTTGCATGGTATTGATTGACCATATAAAACTTAATCATGTTCATCAAACCTTTGAGACCTGTTTATTTGTTCATCTCTCAAATATTATTGTATTGCTTTGCATTTTTTGCCCCTCACAATAAAAAAGAGCTTTTATCGTGTGGCATTTCAGATATTTCCTGTACTGCCCCTTTGTTTATTTTCATTTTTTCTATCACTGCCTTCCAAGTGAAGTGTATTCGGATTGGAAGGAGTACTAATTAAGAGGAGGAGGCAATGTGTATATAGGGTGAGGTTCAGAGACTGGAGGAATGCACATCTGACCAGTTACGGTACCTCTTGGAGGCAGTCCTGGTGGGTGGATCCTTCTGTTTTCAAGTGTGCTGCTTTCCGGGGATCATGGAGAGGAGGTGGTGCTACCTGTTTAGCCTGTTGCTAATGGGCATTTCTCTTGGCCAGTGAATGCCTCTTTGTAAATTCTGGGATTGAACTGGAGTTTTGCAGCATACTTCTAAAACTTGGTGATTTGGAGCTATAAAAGGAAGGAGCCAAGACAGGCTGCCGCCGCTGATGTTCCGGAGTCACTCTTAGCCACCCGTGCTGTCAGCTTGGTCAGTGTTCCCATTCATTACAGTCATACACATTGCACCCATTCCTGCATATTCGAAAAGTGTTGTTTTTGTTTTGGTTTGTTTGATTATTTTCCTTTTTTTTTTTTTTAAGTGGAATTAGGAAAGCTTGGAGATAAAGAAAAGAAAAAAAACTTGTATATCATTACGTTATATTTCATTAAAAACAACGAAAGTTGCGTAACTCTTCTAGTAGTTTGCATTTGTTTTGTCTTCATCTTGTTTGTGGCGGATGGTTTTGTTTGTCTGTTGCTATCCGGGATGAAATTAATATAAAAATGTGGCAGGTATAATATACTTGTCTGGCGCCCGAACAACAATAACTAATTGTTTTTTTGTTTTTTTTTCCCTTGAGGCTTTCGGTCTAAGATTCGAGTACCGTCTGAGTACAACCATTGTCGTCACCATGACGTGGTCTTGCGGTTAGGATTCTGCGTCTTCACAAGGGAGACACGGGTTTGGTTCTCACATCAGATAGGTTTTTTTGTGTTTAACCTTTATTTTTTTTGGACAAGTCAACCTCCGTTACAGAAATGGCGCCCGAACAGGGACATGAACTAAACATGAACTGGATATGCCTATTTGAAATTGTGACTGTTAATTTTGTGGAATGTGAATATTTGAATCCATAAACTTTTATGCCTGAAATTGTTTTGGGATTGTGAAACTTTGAATTGATGAGTAACTGAACCTTTGTGAAAAGAAAATCCATGTGATTATCTGTGATTTTGGAGTGAATTTAAATACTGTGGGGTTCTTGAATAACCGTTGTCAATTGAAATCTTGTTGACTTAGTTCTTACTAAGAAAGTGTGGGAATTTGGGAAATGTATCTGTTTTTTGTTTTTTTTCTTTTTTGATGTTTGGAAAATGCTGTAAATGACTGTAGAGAAGAACTGTGTTTTGTTTTGGTTTTTGGTTTTCTTTTTGCCCCTGTTGCCCCAAACACATACACAGGCCTTGAATTTCTTTCATTTTTTTTATTTTATTCCCAACATTTCAAATACGCCCATACATTACAAGACATGGCCACTTCCCCTTCCCCACCTTCCACCTATGTGGATATTGATGCCCCTGATGCCCCTAGCATTTCCACTCCAATTTGGCCACCTTCTATACAAACTCAGACCCTTTCAGGAATTCCTCCACGTGACCCAACCATGTATAACATTTCCACTCCACACAGTTTCACCTTTCCTGGAACCCAGGTGCAGATGCTCTCCCCTGCTCTTGGAGGCAGCACCCTTGTGCAACCTCTCACTTGGGCCCCACAACATGACAGCATGCAAATTTGTACATCTATGGATGTTACATCATCTTCTTCAATGGCACAGCATGATCTTCCTGGTAACCTTCCAACCCCTGGGAGGGGAATTCAACAATTTAATGCCCATGTGCAAGGTAACTGGGACAATTTGATGGAATTCATGAAAAGACAGGAGAAAACTGTAAATGAGCTTACCCAGGTACTGAAGGCCTCATCTTCCCATCATGAGAACCAGATCACCGATCTTGCAGCAAAGGTGGAGACCAACAATCAGCAGGTTGTCACCCTAATGACTGCAGCTAAACAACAAGAGGCAGCCGAAGCCGACCAATTGATTAAGGCTGTGCAACTGATGATCTCAAAGGAAATTCAAAATATTGAACAATCACTCACCTCTGTAGTCCAGGATAAGGTGGAACAGCTACGGGTGGAGTTACAACAGGATATCAAAGCTATCCAACGCACACTTCAGAGTAGCCTTGATCATGTAACCACAAATCTTCAGCAATGTGAAATACAAATTCACAAATGTTGTACTTGTGTAGGCGAGCTGCAAAATGATTTCCAAGAGTTTGAGGAAAAGGCTGAAGCACAAACAGAAAAAACAACTCAAGTTTCTGGTGTACATCCAATAGAGACTGTTTCACCTCCTCTACCAATGCCACTGGTCAAAAGTGACCACATTAAATTAACATTTCCCATGTTTGGACGTCCTACCGATGATGCTGATCCCCTGTTGTACTTAACTAAGTGTCAAGATTTTCTGGCTCTACATCCTTTGACAGATGCAGATCTCCTGGCTACCTTCCGCACAGTGTTGCATGGCACTGCACGCGACTGGTGGGAAGTAAGTCGCTCCAATATAACCACTTGGAAGGAGTTTGAGGCTGCCTTCCTCTCTGCTTTTTTGTCTGAGGACTATGAGGACGAGCTGGCTGAACGTGTCCGCACTAGAGTTCAAGGGGAGAAAGAATCAGTAAGAGACTTTGCATTCACTTATCGAGCACTGTGTAAAAGATGGAAAGCCACATTAACAGAAAACGACATTGTGAAAATGATCCTGAAAAATATCAAGCCTTACCTTGCAAGCCAGCTGCGCAGTCGTGTTAACACTGTCGAAGATCTGGTTAGACTCGGACACCAACTGGAAAAAGACCATGAAGAACAGCTTCGGTATGAAGGTCGTGTGGGCTTTAAACAAGCCAATTCACAAAAACACTTATCTAACCGATCTGCTGAGAAACCGTCTGTTCAATGTTGGAGATGTAATGGACCACATCCTCCAGGTAACTGCCCAATGTATGTACAGCCACCTTCCCAGCAGTCTTCTGGTCAACAACATTTCACACAAGGAAAGTATTCTCATCACTCTGCAAAGTCAGGAGGACGACCATCCAATAATAATGTGGCAGCCTCTGAAACACCTCAGGCACAAGCAGAAATTCAGATTTCAATCCCTTCACGATCAAATGCATTCATGACCATACCACAACAATTAGTAGTTCCAATTCGCATTGAATCCTGGTCGGGGAAAGCGATTGTGGATACTGGAGCAAGCTACACGTTAATTCACGAGAGTCTTATGAAGCAAATTGTAACTCCTGGTCAGCTCCAACCGTGGTCATGTGGTCCCCTCTACCTGGCAAATGGCAAAGCTGAGAGTCCTTTAGGATGGATAAACATTAATATTCATCTGCACGATAAAGCCGTTACACTACCTGCTGTTGTCCTCCCTTCTCAAGCTCTTGCTTATGCTATCATCCTGGGTTTGGACTTCATCTTTTTCAGTGGCCTGCAAATTAATGTCAGTGAACAAAAATATTCTTTCAAGTCTGACCCTGCTGTAGAACATCCATTTCAACCTGGAAATGCCAGTGAACCGTTGGTGACTTTGCCAACAATGAAGGAAGGGAAAAGAACCAGCAAAAGCAAACTAAACTTGACATTAAGTGCTGTTCCTCCTCCCCAACCCTCCTTGACCATGTTACAAATTGACAGCGTGGATGATGCAACATTAATTAGAGATGCTGTAAGTAAAGCACATCTACCTATGGATGGAAAGCAACAACTACTACAGATCCTAGAAAGTAACCCTCGAGTATGTACTCACCGAACTGGGCGAACAGATGTCCTGCAACATCGCATCTATACCACCTGTCAGGTTCCTATCAAGCAACGGCCATATCGGTTATCTCCGGTCAAACAAGCAGCAATGGAGGAACAATTGGAGGTAATGTTGAAAGAAGGAATTGTGGAGCCATCACATTCTGCTTGGGCCTCACCGGTAGTTCTGGTTCCAAAGAAAAATGGAAAGTTAAGGTTCTGTGTAGACTACCGTAAAATTAATGCAACTACAGAAAATGACGCTTACCCACTCCCAAACATCACAGAGATCCTAGAATCACTCTCTGGGGCATCCATTTTCTCTACCATAGACCTCAACAGTGGATATTGGCAAGTGATAATGGACCCTGATAGTAAAGCCAAGACTGCTTTTATTGTGTCTGCAGGTCTATATCACTTCAATGTTATGCCTTTTGGGTTAAAAAATGCACCTGCTACCTTCCAGAGACTGATGGAGACAGTCCTGGGGGAGCTAAGAAAGAAAATATGCTTTGTCTATATTGACGACATTATCATTTATTCTCCCTCAGTGGCCCAGCACTTCTGTGACCTGAAAACTGTTCTCCACAGGCTGGAAACTGCCGGTTTGACTATTAACTTGAAAAAATGTAATTTTTTTTCTTCCAGAAATCACCTTTTTGGGACATGTGGTGAGCAATAAAGGCATCACAGCCGATTCAAGTAAAGTTGAGGCCATTCGTGCCTTTCCTGCTCCTAACACCTTGAAGGAAGTTCAGAGGTTCCTGGGATTAGCCGGTTGGTACCACCGGTTTGTGCCAAATTTTTCTAAAATTGCTGAGCCCCTCAATTCCCTGAAAAAAAAGGGACAGGTGTTTAAATGGACAACGCAGTGTCAACAAGCGTTTGACCAGTTAAAAGCATGCCTTACCTCACCCCCCATTCTCGGTCACCCTGATCTTCAAGTTCCTTTCATCGTATATACAGATGCCAGTGACACTGGACTGGGTGCCATTCTCACGCAGAGGAAAGATCTAGGCAGGGAGGAGGTTATTGCATATGCCAGTCGAACATTAACTGGAGCAGAGATCAACTACACGGCAACCGAAAAAGAGTGTCTGGCAGTTATATGGGCCTTAGAAAAGTGGCAACATTACCTTGAATACAAACTTTTCACGGTTGTCACAGACCATTCCGCTCTGCAATGGGTTATGGGATCCACTAAAACCAACAGTCGCCTCATCCGATGGGTCCTGAGACTGCAAAAATTCAACTTCGTTATTGAATACGTAAAGGGAAATTAAACGTCGCCCCTGATGCTTTGTCCAGGTCATCAGTCACAGCAAACTCTCCCATCACAGCAATTTACTCTAAGCAAAAGACGGACCAACATCTGGAGCTTCCAGTGACAGATATTGTCTTGTGGGAGGAACAGCATAAAGACTGTGAAATAACAAAGTTATTACAAGCAGTAGCAGAAGAGCAAAAGCCTCAGATGGACCAATACGAAGTGGTAGAGGATAAGTTGTATTACAAAACTCACCTGAAGAATGATCAAATACACTATAGAGTGTATGTTCCCAGCAGTCTCCGGCCAACTCTCCTTCAGCACTATCATGCACATCCCTTGAGTGGCCATAGAGGAATTTATAAGACCTATAAGCGGCTCCAGGAAGTAGCATTTTGGCCAGGGATGTGGACTGATGTGAAACATCATGTCAGGGAATGTGTGAAATGCCAAACCCTTCGGCATGATAACCAGAAACCTGCGGGGAAACTCCAATCAATTACCACCACTAAACCAAACGAAATGCTGGGAGTTGATATTATGGGTCCGCTACCCCGGAGTACACAGCAAAATGAGTACTTGCTGGTTTTCGTTGATTATTACTCACGATGGGTTGAGTTCTTCCCCATGCGTCATGCCACCGCTCAAAGTGTTGCAACAATTCTCAGAAAAGAAATCTTAACTCGTTGGGGAGTTCCAGACTTCATTCTTTCTGATAGAGGCACCCAGTTCGTCTCATCTGTGTTCAGAGAAGTATGTGAAAAATGGAGAGTGACACCAAAGTTAACCACCGCATATCACCCTCAGACAAACATGACGGAACGTGTGAATAGAACTCTCAAAACTATGATTGCGTCATATGTGGATGACAACCACAAAAAATGGGATCAGTTCTTACCAGAAATGAGATTCGCCATTAATTCTGCCATCCAGGAAACCACTGGAGTTACTCCAGCACAATTGCAGCTTGGAAGGAAACTGAGAGGGCCAATGGATAAAATTTTGCACTGTCCAAATCTCACTCCTGACACCACCTCCTATGACGTAATCTCTCACATACAACAACTGCAATCTCAAGTTAAAGAGAGTAGCAGAAAAGCCCAGCATCGACAACTTCGGAACTATAACAAAAAAAGACGAGATAGCACTTTTAAGATCAAAGACAGGGTATGGCTTAGAAACTTTCCTCAATCTAGTGCACAAAATAAGTTTAGTGCCAAATTGGCACCCAAATGGAAAGGGCCTTACCGGGTTCTGAAGTCACTGGGACCTTTGAATTACCGCATTGCGTTGGAGGCAACTGGAGAAGATGTGCGCACTGCACATGTGTGCAATCTTAAAATGTGTTTTCCCACAGCTGAGCAGTTGGAGGACCAAGCTACAAAAGTAATTCAGGACATCTTTCAAGAAACCTCTGATGAGGAGGAATTCTTAGGTTTTTGATTCTTTTCTCCTAACAACCATGGGTTGTTTCATCCTGGGGGGGAGAATGTGGCATTTCAGATATTTTCTGTACTGCCCCTTTGTTTATTTTCATTTTTTCTATCACTGCCTTCCAAGTGAAGTGTATTCGGATTGGAAGGAGTACTAATTAAGAGGAGGAGGCAATGTGTATATAGGGTGAGGTTCAGAGACTGGAGGGAGGTTCGTCTGACCAGTTACGTACCTCTTGGAGGCAGTCCTTGCGGGTGGATCCTGCCATGTGCGTTTCCGGGGATCATGGAGAGGAGGTGGTGCTACCTGTTTAGCCTGTTGCTACGGGCATTTCTCTTGGCCAGTGAAATGCCTTCTTGTAAATTCTGGGATTGAACTGGAGTTTTGCAGCATACTTCTAAAACTTGGTGATTTGGGAGCCATAAAAGGAAGGACAAGACAGTCGTCTGCTTGATGTTCCGGAGTCACTTTAGCCACCCGTGCTGTCAGCTGGTCAGTGTTCCCATTCATTACAGTCATACACATTGCACCCATTCCTGCATATTCGAAAAGTGTTGTTTTTGTTTTGGTTTGTTTGATTATTTTCCTTTTTTTTTTTTTTAAGTGGAATTGTGGTGCATTTCTCTTGGCCAGTGAATGCCTCTTTGTAAATTCTGGGATTGAACTGGAGTTTTGCACCATACTTCTAAAACTTGACAAAACAAATGCAAACTACTAGAAGAGTTACGCAACTTTCGTTGTATATCATTACGTTACTTCATTAAAAACAACGAAAGTTGCGTAACTCTTCTAGTAGTTTGCATTTGTTTTGTTTTCATCTTGTTTGTGGCGGATGGTTTTGTTTGTCTGTTGCTATCCGGGATGAAATTAATATAAAAATGTGGCAGGTATAATATACTTGTCTGGCGCCCGAACAACAATAACTAATTGTTTTTTTGTTTTTTTTTCCCTTGAGGCTTTCGGTCTGACATTCGAGTACCGTCTGAGTACAACCATTGTCGTCATCATGACGTGGTCTTGCGGTGAGGATTCTGCGTCTTCACAAGGGAGACCCGGGTTCGGTTCTCGTATCAGATAGGTTTTTTTTGTGTTTAACCTTTGTTATTTTTTTTGGACAAGTCAACCTCCGTTACAATCGTAAATATAATCTTAAAGACATAATATTGGGGGAGATAGAGTGACAGCTGATGTTTATATGCATTTTATGTAAGAAGTTTACTGTACTGTTCTCAATAATTTACAATACAATAAACTGGTGTTCGAAAAAAATGCTATATTTATATTTTATTTTTTGGATTTGGTTTAAAATTTCAAAAACTGTAAATATGTAAATATTTCTCCTTTTTGTTTTCAAATTAGAAGCATTAGAGAAATAAACAGACATCAAAGATGATCAGGGTGTGTACTGAAAAAAAAAAAAAAAAAAAAGGCAACCGGCTAGAAGGGAAAACAAGGTGTGTCAGAAGTAAACTAAACACGGTCCTGCTGAATGTGGCAGCACTTGCTTTACTCGCCATTAGATATTCTCAGTAAAGGAAACAGCAAACATTACACAGACAATAACATGAGGATGATGTTGCATCAAGCTGTAAGATTTCACTGGTATTTGGTATTTCACTGCAACAAATAATATGCAAGATTTTGTTTAATAAACTTGTTTTAACCATGTAATAAAATACAATAAAGTTGTATTTTGGTTTAAATTATGAAGGCCTGTTCTCCACAAGATAATGGAACACCATTTGATTAATTAACTTTTGTTATTTTCTTTGTAACACCTAAAATTAGTACCTGAAATTAATGTTACTACTTTGTTAAAAACTCTGAATAGCAAAGAGCAATATCATTATAACATTAAAAGTAAATGAAACTAGTTATGAACAGTTGTAAATATTTTTCTTAGCTTGACTGATGAATGGTTTTCACTCTACCCAATAGCAATATTACTTTATTAAACACCAGCATAATTATTTCTTTCGAAATACCTTTTGAAACAATAACAATGCTACAATTAAATTGGCTGTTGGCTTTTTTAAATAAAAGCATTTAACAGGTGTTTATGAGCCTATAATCACAAAAACACAGTTTCCATGTACAGATATTCTTTCTATGTCGTAAAAACTCAAATGAGCTCAGCGTTGTCACAGGTAGGCCTATGTTTTTAGAGGAAGATAGATAATGTTCAAAACTCTACGAATAAATATAACATTTGTTTTTTCTGACAGTGTACTCATCCTGTTGCCATTTGGAAAATAAAAAGATGAATTTGTGAAGAACATTATGGCCACTCTCTTAATATCATGAAAGTGAAAGAGGACTGGATCTAACAAGTTACAGAAAAAGGATTTCATGGAAAGATCTTGAAAATCTTGTTTGAAGATCTTAATTTTATGAAAATCCTGAAATCTGTCTCTCTCTCTTCTTTAAGCATTCATGATTTAGAGTGATTAGCGCATGATTTCAAATATCAGAGTCATACAGTTTGAAATAAGATTAAGAGTAAAAGATTTTAATTTTTTTGGTAAACCAATCCTTTAATGATTTTGATAAGAATGGAAACAGATAATAAGCTACTCAAAGAACCAGTTTATCAGCTCTGTGTCAGTGCATCGTTATCAACATCGACACCCGCATTTCTCTTTGTGAACCAGTTCTGACTGAACTAAAGCAATTGTCAATAAAACTAACAGAGAGAACAATAACATTCATTTTAATAGTCTCTAATCCATTTAACAACTCAAAATATTTGTTATTTCTCAATTTGTCTTATTACAGGCTCACTTTGTCAGTTAGATGGTAAGTTTTTGTGCTCTTAAAGACCATACAAATACATTCAACAAAATTATGAGAAAAAAAGTAGTTTAATTAACCTAATTTGTGTTTTGATTTAATTTGTCTGGAATTTATGAATTGGAGCATGAATAATCTTCCAAAATAATATATCATTCAAAATATAAAAAATTATTAGATTTAATAACAACTTATTATTCAGAAAGTAAATTTGAAGTAATTTTGATTTCATGTTGATTTCAACCAGAGAAATCAGCCCTCTTTTCTCTTATCAGTGTGCGGTCAGGCTCCTCTCAACACCAAGATTGTTGGAGGACAAGTTGCAGTTGAGGGGTCTTGGCCCTGGCAAGCAAGCCTTCATAGAATTACATCTGGAAGTCATTTCTGTGGTGGGAGTGTAATCAAAGACTGGGTTTTGTGTGCAGCTCACTGCTTCCAGATGTATGAAGTGTTTTATAATATAACACTGCATTATGTAGAGATAGATAATAGAGGAATTAATGTCTCTATTTACAGTACCGCTGCATCAAATGTAAAAATCTACCTCGGCCGTCACCTCCAAACGGGCTCAAACCCGAATGAGATCTCCAGGACAGTGACTCAGCTCATCACCCATCCCAGCTATAGCACAACTACCCAAAACAATGACATAGCACTGCTCCAGCTCTCCTCTTCTGTGACGTTCACTGATTATATTAGGCCAGTTTGTCTGGCGGCTGCTGGTAGTGTATTTGGTGGAGTTGGATCACTGGATGGGGCAAACTCAATTCTGCAGGTGAGTTCAATCAAACAAGTCTATGATTCAAAACTTTGTGTAGTTTCACCAGAAAATGACTTTATTTTTTCCACAATGCCATTTACGTAAAAGACACCCAGATTCCAAACATACTGCAGGAGGTTCAGATACCGATTGTAAACAACACTGTTTGTAATAAGGCCTATGGAGGAATCATTACAAGCAACATGTTGTGTGCTGGACTGACTGAGGGTGGAAAAGATTCATGTCAGGTACGATATCACTTACTACAACATTTCACACTGGCTTATCTCTGGGTTATCGTCTTTCTAAACCCTGCTTTTATCCTTGGGTAAAGCTGTCTACCATCATTAATCTGCCATAACCTGCCCGGACTGCACAGTCAAACTTGTATAAGCTTTTATCCTTGGGTAAAGCGGTTCACCACTGTTGACCCGGGGTTATGAATCCCTGCTCCGGACTGCAATGTCAAACTTGTATAAACTTGTACTTGTGCAGTGTTAGATTCTGTTTAGAATGACACAGGACTATTTCCAGTGTTAAAAGCCCTGTTGTGTGCTTAAAGTTTCCTTACCCTGCATACTGTCAGAGACATTAACATTAAGTTTTCTTTATGCAGGGAGACTCTGGAGGTCCAATGGTAAATAAGAACGGCTCCCAGTGGATTCAGTCTGGCATTGTGAGCTTTGGTCGAGACTGTGGACTACCCAACTTCCCTGGCGTTTACACCAGAGTGTCTCAGTACCAGTCTTGGATCAGCTCTCAAATAAGCAGCGATCTGCCTGGATTTGTCTCATTCACCTCTACTGAATCCAGCTCAGGCTCACCCAGTCTCCTCTTATTTTCCATTTCTCTCACATCATCCATCATTCCTCTGATTTTCTCCTTCTTTGTATTTTCTGGAGGACTAAGTAAAAACTAATAAGTAATGAGTAATAACTAAGTAATCATTTTCAGATTTTTATTAGCTTATGTCATTTTGGTTGTGCTTTAAAATATTATAGTATTATTAGTATGTGTGTGTGCAGGCTTATACACACAGCCATTGTCAACACATTTTATCACTGTGAACTTTTGATAGATTTAACATGAAGCAGTACAAATTCATGTGCAGTCACTTTGTATTTAAATAAAGTTTTGTTGTACAGTAATAGTTTACAGTAACCACTGTTAACCAGGAAACAGGGAAGGGTCATAACTTGATGGCCCCAGGTGAATAATTTATCTGAAACCTGTAGGGTACTCGATTTTGGGTCAATATCACCATAGAGTGCCTTTGACAGATGAAAATTTCTTAAAGACATTGTTCAAGTTTTTCGTTAAACCACATGTTTATTCTTTTAAGAAGACTTTAAACTTCAACAATTGCTGGTTGGTCCAGCTCCTGGACCTTTAATAAAATAATTATAAGCAAAAACATTTGGACCAACTTACAAAATATGTCCGTCTCTGTCAGGGACAAATTGATACAGAAAGCAACATTTCTGACAGTGTTATCATTCTAAATAATACACCTTTGGAAAATATTTCTGTCCCTTCTCTTATATATTTTTTAAAAATTGGAAAGAACTTAAAAATCCTTTGGAAATAACAAAAAATCCATGTTCTGCTATCAGAGCTCTGCCTGAGTTAAATACCATTTAAAGTAAAAATAAGATAGGAAACATATCTGACCAGAATTTATCCAAAACCAATTTATCCTTAAATGTTCCTAAAAGAACAAATGCTAAAGATTGTCATTTGTATAAAGACATTTTATTTTTTTTCAGTTAAAGTGCATATGACAGAGTGGACAATGACATATGACGTGTGGATGTAGCTTTGATGACAGGGAGGACAACTGAAGGAAGACATTATAGCGCCATTAATAACACACTTAAACAGAGTCATAAAAGAACAGATGTATACTGTGCCCTTGTCTTAACAAAATTCCAGCATCCCTTGGGTCAAGAACATAGCTCTGGGATGACGAACAGTTCAAACAATGTATTAACGTTACAACATTTCAGTTTTACCATTAAAATCACAAAATACTAATATGTATGATGGTGATTATCATCAAGAAAACAATAGAACAGTTTTTGATGATTAGAACTAGATTGTCTATCAAAATCAGCTCTCTATTCTCATGCATTGTCAATCAGGATCACTCTAATTAAATACAGTAAAATATGTTTTCACAATCAGTTTTCTTGTTTCTAAATTGTCATTAAATGTGATACGTAGTCTTATGTTACCCATCTCATGTGGGTTGATGTCCACCCTGTCATAACAGCCTGATGACAGGGTGGACAATGACAGGGTGGACAATTTTAGCCATTCTCTGCTTTATTAAGCACATGGTGGGACACTAGCTAGCATAACCAGCTAACCTGAAGGTGACTTTGAAGTATTTGACAAATATACCTAAAACTTTTGGAGAAAAAATATTTACTTTTCAGATGTTCACGCTGACAGGGTGGGATATGTTATGGGACTATCAAACAATGAACATATAATGATGATAAACATGAAAATAAGAGGAAGCGATTTTCTTGGTGCTGTTGGTCTGATCTCAGTTCAAATATGTCAGTATCTTGGTGATGATGTCACTGATTGCATCATGTTAGTAATTAAAGGGCCAAGTGACCCATAATGACAGGGGTGGACATTAAGTTCAGGGACGCATATTAAATTGAAGATATTTTTGTAAAAATACAACAAATGGCAAATACCTTTTTTATTTGCTATTAACTAATGGCAACAATAAGTGGAAAGTGGAAATTTGTTTGATTTTGTGCTTAAAAATATTATAGTATTATTAGTATGTGTGTGTGCAGGCTTAGCATGACAGACAATTGTCAACACATTTTATCACTGTGAACTTTTGATAAGATTTAACATGAAGAATTTACAAATTCATGTGCAGTCACTTTGTATTTAAATAAAGTTTTGTTGTACAGTAATAGTATCCAACCAGAATAGTATTATTACACAAAATGGCCAAAATAACTCCATGATTGTGATGGGGACAACAAAGGGCACTTTATAGTGATATTGACCCTTTTGTCTTCTTTTTCCATGTTATATCAATCAAATAAATGAGCAAAACCTTTTGAGCTATGAGCTGACACCTAGCTGATTTTGCTTGGAGTTTACAAATTTAGTACAAATTAAGTCCGTCATCTAGTACTGTGGCAAAGGACCTGCAGGCTCAAACTCATTCACTAACTGTGCATATGTAGGAATTTGTGCTTACTTCTGATAAGAATCAAAGTTTCAGCTTTCAAATTCTGCCCATGTTAGCACAATATTCAAAAAAAGACAGTAAATGTCATTTTGACATTCTTAAATCTGGCGTGACAGATCACTGTTCAGTTTAACTGGCGATGCGAGTAATGTCTTCCACATTAATGCAAGTTTTATTGCAAAATAAACATGAATGAGCATTATTTTTTTGAAAGATGTTGTACAACTTACTGAAACACTCAATCAGTGTTTCAGCTATGAAAAGACATCAATAAAATAGCTTGTTAACAATGTCACTGGACTTTGCATTTACCTCAGCAAAGCATTTAGTCTGTGCACCAGATTCTACCATGTATAGGCCTACTTACAACTGTACACTGTACATTTAAAATGAGACATTATTCATTTAGCTATTTTATTATTAATTTGGTTATGTCTTATTTCTTTTCATTTTTAGAGTAGACTACATTTGGGTGAAAAAAATCATTTGGCAGATGCTTTTATCCAGAGACAAGGTACACAGGTACACATGTAGTGTTATACGTTATTATTTTACATAAAATGAGGATTCATTTTCAAATCAAAAGTATCTTTTTGTGTATTCAGTGTTGTGTACCTGTGTGTGTGTCAGGGATTAAAAATGGTAAAAAAATAAAGAAATCCAAAAACATTTTACAACATTTTACATCCCAAAAACAACGTAAAAAAATAAATAAAAATAATGCACACACAAATATGTACTGCCCCAAAAACATACAGTTCATTGAAAACAGTTTAATCTTTTGTGACACCATGCCCCAATATATGTATGAATACATTGTATACATTTATAACACATAAATTGGCCTATATGGATAACTTGCCCTGACCTTACATCACTTGGTTATCAAACAGCTAAAAATTCGACAATGTCTGTTTATCCTACTTGTTTTTTCAAGTTTTATTTCTGTTCTAATTTCGCCCTTTATCCTAGGGGTCTTTTGTTTACGGGCTGGAAGCGAACAGGGCCCCATTCTTTGTGGCTTACTGGGAGATTCTCAGAGTTTGACTATGCAACTGATAGCATAAAAAGTAACTTAAGCTACTCATGCTGATTTTTAGGATTGATTATTGTAAATAAAAATCGTATCTAAATTTGTGTATCAGTGTCTGAACCAAGTAGGTTTTAGGGAAAAATTAAACCTTATGCTAAAATAACACAAATTAATGTCCATGCATCTTCCCTGCTGCCTTAACAGTTTCAAATGACATAGAGGTAGCATGTCTGCTGTCTGGATATCATTCTTCTTAAAATGTTATGCATGTTGAGAGATCTTGCAGCATAAACATGTCTTCCAGTAGGAGCAGCATTGTTTAATATGTGTGGTTTGTATGGAGGCATTATGACCAAAATGGAAATCTGCAAATATAAAAATATGTCTGGAATGATCTGTGATCATAATGCACATCTTAGCTAAATGTACTCAGACCATCTCTCAAGACGGCCTTGCTTTTTACAGCCTATAAATTGCTTACTTTTTTCTCATACAGGGACTTAAATTGTTACATTCTCTCCTGGGTTTGTTTATTTTGCAGAATTCCGCTCATGGTATCAAGATGAATTCACAAATTATCTCTGGGGGACTTTGTGGCTTTTGTTAACACATACACACAAACATACACATACTCACACACTCTGGTTTCCATTTTTTTGTGGAGACTCTCCATAGGTGTAATGGTTTTTATACTATACAAACCATATTTTCTATCACCCTACACCAACCCTACACATGAACCTACCCCTTACAGAGAACTTTGTGCTATTTCAGATTTTCAAAACACTTCATTCTGTAAGATTTATAAGCTTGTTTCTTCATGGGGACCAAATATAAAATAAAAATAAAAATTCCACACAAAGTCAAAATTTACTGGTATTACTTGTGGGGACATTTGGTCCACATAACGCAATGAATACCAAGTACACACACACACACATTTTTTGAATGTTTGGGTCAGCATTTGGGGTCAATGATTATTTTAGAGAACTTTTTATTCATCAAAGAATCTAGAAAAAACGTATCACGGCTTACACAAAAATATTAACAACAGTATGAAGTGAAAGAGACAGAGAGAGAACATATGTCAGTTCCTTCTTTTGTATTCGGTTTAAACAGTGTGACAACAACGTGAAGCATGCTGAACTTCATTAGTGTATGCTCTTATAATATCAATAAGAATAGCTTTTTAAGAATAGCATATTTCTAAAAACAAAAAATAAACACTATAACTGCTCTTTTCACCTATTTATGAGAACACGTACAGCACAACTGTCCTCGTCATCAAAGAACCCTAAGAGTTACTGATCAAACAATCTTTAGGAAGCGAGATACAGGGAGAAGGTAAAAGGAATGATGGAGAATGTGAGAGAAAGGGAAAATAAAAGGAGGTTAAGTGAACTTCTGAATCCATTGTTGTTGAATTCGACAAATCCAGGTGGGTTGCTGCCTATGTTAGAGGTTATCCAGTCCTGGTACCGAGAGACTCTGGCAAACACACTGGGATATCTAGGGTCATCACATCGTTTTCCACCAAAACTCACAATGCCGGACTGAATCCACTGGGAGCCGTTCCTATTGACCACTGGACCTCCAGAGTCTCCCTGTTTTGATAAACATTCAGTATTAGTGTTTGTATTGTAAGTCTGTTGACGTCTGTGTTTTACTGGGTGAGTTTTATTCCTGTGTTGTAGTAGTTTATATTATTACTATTTTATTATTGTCTTTTTTTTTGCTTTGAATTAGTTTATTTTGGTGTTGACTTAAGTATTTGTAAGTTGTTTAATTTGTGGGTCACAAATCTTCATTGTGAGATAACCTGTGTGCTGCCATAACGGAAATGCATGTAATAAAGGTCCCTGGGCAAGATCTGGGATCTGCTCTGCTACACCAGTAACACATTACCTCTGTCTATTGTGCCTTTAAAGTACTCTCAAGCGTGCCCAGCTGCATGTTTTCAGAAGATCATTTTCAGCTTAAAATGCTTTGGTGGACACATGGCAGAGTAAAGAGTGACAAATTGTAAAAAAGAATTTTAGCTGAAGAGTACAGAATAATTTGTCGTTCCTTTGATATACCCCTGATATACCACAGTCTACACTGCAACTGCATGTTTTTCTCTGCAGATCAGGTGTAGATCATGATCAGGGGAGTAAAGACTGAAAGCAACTAGGTTTGCAGTGTAAAGTGTGCAGGTGACCAAAATTGGCTGAGTAGTATTTTGTATATATCTTTGGATTAAAAAGGTTTACAATGATGACTGATGTCTTACCTGACATGAACTTTTCCCTCCCTCATTTAAAAATCCAGCACAAATCATATTGCTTGTGATGCCCCCTCCATAAGCACTATAACAGTCACTGTTGTTCACAATTGGTAACATCACCTCCTGCAGTATGTTAGCAAGCTGCCCTGTGACACAGAGGACAAATAATAATAATAATAATAATAAAAATCTAGATTCATTTTTGAGGTTTACAGTATTGTTTGTATTCAGTTAACTGGCAAGCAAATATTTACTGACCTCCAGACTGTAGCGTTCCCCATCCAGTGACCCAGGTCTCTGTACCTCTAGCGAATGTACTACCAGCTGCTGCCAGACAGACTGGCCTGATATAATCAGAGAAAGTCACAGAAGAGGAGAGCTGGAGAAGTGCTATGTCATTGTCGTACTGTGTCGGATTGTTATAGTTAGGATGATTGATGATTTGCCTCGCTGTCCTGTATATCTCATTAGGGTTTGAGCCCGATTGTCTCTGACGCCCAAAGTACATCACAATGTTAGACGCATCAAAGCTGTAAATAGAGAAAGTCTGCTTTAATTCCACTATTATTTATTTACAATTGTATGTTAAGCTTTATTTAAGCTTTCAACATACTCCTGGAAGCAGTGCGCTGCAGACAAAACCCAGTCTTTATTGATTAGACTCCCGCCACAGTTATGGCCATAAATGGGGATATGAATGCTGACTTGCCACGGCCAAGCTCCTTCCGTAGCATCCCCTCCTCCGACAATCTTGTCACTGAGGGGGGCTTGACCACACACTGATGAGAGGAAAGGCAATAATAGAATTGCTAGTTAAACTGCCACACAGACATAAAAGAAGCATTATGATATGTACAGTTTTATGGTTATGATGACAACTTACCATCTAGCTGGCAGAAGTAACCTGTGTGGGTAGACAAATACGAAGTAAGTACAAAATCATTTGGACAGAGCTGATCAACTGGCTTGTGAAACCCATAATCACTGGTTCACCTGTTACATTAGCACTGGCACATACTGGCATAGAAACATGATAAAACCTTCACCTGAACAATTTCATAAAGTCATAACAGGAATCAAGTACCTAACCTTGTCTAAATTAGGTCAGTGTGTATGTGAATTAGTGGAATTAGCAGCATAACTACATCTCATTCAGGAAATACTGAGTTGCTGGTTATGGTTAAGATTCTGTACTTGCACATATTTACTTGTCAGTTTTTTGACAGATGCTGAAGTTTCAAATCTTTTTGTGTACCGTTCCATTGCTTTTGAATCACGGATTCAATTTTATTTTATATCTAAAAAATAATACTATCATATTATCGTTTTAAATAATGACACTATTGTCAGTTATAGCTGAATTGTCTGTAAATAAAGGTGACTTGATTGTTCTTAGACATACAGCAATTTAGCAATCAATCTATGAAAAAATCTAGCTCATTATCATTGAACTATCAAAATATTACAATAATTATAATATACAGTATACTCACAATAGTATTACAATAATACAATAGACAGTCAAAGGTTTGAACATTATTATTATTATCACTATTTTCCCATCAAATCTACAAATATTTAAAATAATTAAACGTATGGTATTTGTGTAGAGACCAAAATAATAAACAAATCAAAACTATCTTTTAACTTCTTTGAAGTCGCCACCCATCCAGTTCTGCACACTCTGAATCACTCAGCCAACTCTGAGCTGCATCCTGAGATGCTTTTACTGAACGAATTTGCATACATTAAACTTAACATCCATCAGAATGCATAAATAAATGTTGCATGTTTAAAGAATTTAATAAAAGTGAACAATTTGTATTTACTGTATATTCAAAAGCAGTTCCAAGCATTTAACCATAAGTCTTTAGAGATCCAAAGGTTTTTACAATCATGATAGTCAAGTGTGTTGAGATCAGCTGATCAGTATTAAACAGTTAAAATAAACACCAATAAGCTTAAATCTAATTTTCTCATCTTATAGGCTTTTTTTGAAAATTTTACCTGCTACGTTGAGAAGTATGGCTCCGGCAACAATCAAAGCTGTGTTGAACTCCATGCTTATCTTCTGCTCTGTGATCTGACTGCTGTTTCCTCAACTGTCAGGTTTCTAACGAGATGTAAAGCGAGTGCCACCGCATTTATTAAAAGTTCTCTGGCCCCACCCTCCAAAAAAAATTTCTTCCAAAAAAAAAAAAAAAGGCTTTTGTTTCAAAACATCAATTCAGAGGTTTTTCATAGACGTCTGTTGCAGATGTAGGTTGGACTTGTCGCCACCACTTTTTGAAAACCTTCGAAACAATAGCTTACAAGAAGCATGTACAACCCATCTCCAATCCATCATTCTTCATAATTTAATTTATAATTATAAAATACATACTGTATATATACACAAATACATACACTCATTTACTGGTGTGATTGATGAAGTCCCCACCAGATGTAACATTCACAGACATATACTGTACATTTAATACAAAATCCAGGTCCGTATGAATGGTGGACTAAACATATAACATATGAAAATGTCTGTGAATGTTTGTGTTAACCTGAGATCTGTAAAAATGCTTTCTGAGACCTAGTATGAAACAAATTCAGTGATCAATGTTTTTTTTTTTCCAGTTCAACACTATTAAATAACTGAAGTAAAACAAACAAACAAACAAAAGTTAGAGATCTTAAATTTCAAAAACAAATATCAAAAATGTAAATATCTTGATTACTGCCTGAAGTAGTGGAAAATTTTAAGTTTAATTTAAAGTGTAAAATTCACTTGTGTTCACTTAACTGTGATATTGCAATTTTGTGTGCATTGAGGCAATATTTCATCAAGTGTAATGAATGAGCAAATTTCCATAACCACTGACCTTTAAAAAGAAGAATAATAAAAAAAGTCTTTAATTATAAAGATCCAAACCAGACAATATGCACTGACACTGCATTGCCCTGCTTATGAGACAGTTGGTGGTTTACCTTGACAGAGAATGAACTTGTCAGACCTGAATGTACTTCGGCAATTTTAACAGGAAACTACTTGTGAGTATGTACAATATGTACAAAGAACACTATTCATATTTAAAATAATTTAACATTTTTTAAAGATTCTTAACAGGTTTCTGATTACACAACAGATAAATTCAGACCATTTTCTGCAACAACAGCTGTTTCCAGTAAGTCACATTATAATCTGCTCACACTGCAGACACACACACACACACACACACACACACACACACACACACACACACACACAC
>JAFVLL020038874.1:0-47554 GCA_021397915.2 Tor tambroides
ATATGAGATCATTGATCCTGATATTTTGGTGCTGAAGTCCTTTTTTGACATTTATTATCTGATATATCCATTATGTGTAAATGTGCCTCCATTATAGCTGCTAGCTTGACAAAGAACGGCCTGTATTACTGACGCTGAGTCCTTGTAATGTAGGCTTTCATCAGAGATGAATGAATAGAGGTTACAAAGACCTTGTGAGGAAAAGATGCCGAACAGCACTGCCGCAAGTGAGGGTTTTTGATTGCGTGTGAAAGTAAAATGTATGAGCGAGGTGGGGTGCAGTCCTCTCTGTTATGATTAATCTGTTTAGGGGTCAAACAGATACTCATCTGTGTCACAGCGGAAAGTGACCCTGTCCTGACCTTGTCCGTCTCTGGTCAAAATTGTCAGCATTTTCTCACAAGCTTGCGTCTCTCTGCTTAAAAGAGACTTGTAAAGTAGGTTTTATTAATGAACACCCCCTTAAATTATTTATGTAATTCTGCGCCTATTTACCATATCAGACACTTCTCTTAGACAACTCTCCGTGGGCCTGCTGAGAAATAGGATCAAAATTTCTCCCTGCAGAAATCCCTGCAGTGCGCCAGAGCAAACATAGCTACTGCAAAGACAGAAGACTAGAGACATTCACCAGGATGTGTAGCAAAATGTACCATTACATCAAAAATAAATGGGGAAAAAATGGATATCTGAATTATTTTCATTTCTGTAGAGTTCAGTATTTGATGAAAGCACCTGGCTGGTTCAACAAGTTGGTTTAAACAACAAGCTTGTATCTCATGAATAGCAGCATGCTGTCATTTAGCTCTGTTTTGCACATTTATGTTTGCAATTATTCAAGTCTTTTGATTCAAGAATGGCCTTCAGGAATGTTTTACAATGAATGTTCTTTGATGAGCTGGCACTTTTTAACATCTCTTGAATATATCCAATCAGCCAGCATCAGTTTGACTTTTCTTGTAGTTCTTGTGCATTTGTCCAAAGAACAAAAAAAATCTGACGTGTTGTCTGTGTTCAGGAAGACACATAAAAGAAACATTCACAGTCCTTATTTAGCCAAGTAATTATCACATTTTTCCTGCTCTAGCACAGGTAATTTTAGTCAACTGTAAAACACTGAGATTGCGAGTGAATCCACACCTTGGAGTTTGTATCCATACAAGTTGATTTTGTGTGAAACCTAACTTTTCTGAACCACTGTAAAATAAATAAGTAAATAAATCATTGTTTGGTTGTATTATTTTTCTAAATGGCGTTTGAGGTTACTTTCGCCAAACTGTATGCACAGTCATGATTTTCTTACGAAATCAGGTTGCAAGGTTTAACTCTGTTAATTAGCCCATGATGAAGATGCTCTAACTACACTACCGAGCATGCAATAAGCTTGGCTCTTCATTGACAGTCATTTAAAAGTAGCCATATAATCTGACAAAACTAGTTGTGTCTAAATGTGGCTTTAAACAAGAAACTTTTCAGATGACTAAGATATACTGTATAGTTAATCACAGGTTAAAAAAAAAAAATAATAATTATAATAAAATCCAGTTATTTTAGTTAGATGACAGCTTGCCCTCCCACATCTCTTAGTGCATCAATTACTATGCCAGAGGCTATAACTTTTAGAACTAAATGATTTTATACTTTTCTGCACAAACTGAGGAGGAAGGGCTATGATCAGAAAAAGACTGTAAAGCATTCAGAAGTGATCTGCAATAAAATCACAAAAAATGACACTACAGAAACAGTAGCTAGCTCCGGAAAGGCAGTCAAGGTTTTGGCATTTTGGCAGGGTCATTTGAATATGACACTCACTGAAATCCTGAAATAGTCTGGCTGATCAGCTGCATCACATCACTGTGAAGTCATCTAAGGTTTGGTTGGTTCCTGTTATACTCAGTAGTTGAGCATGAAGCTAGCAACACCAAGGTTTAATTCTCATGGGTTCAATTCCAAGGAAACATACAAACTGATAAAATATATGTATGCAAATGTATACCATACTAATAATGTGCTTCAAATCTCTGTGGGGGAAAAAAAACAAACTCTGCTTTACGTAAGATAGATCACTTTTTTATTTTTTTTTTTTTTTTTTCTTACAAGCAAACTGCATACACAAGTAGGGGAGAGCAGAGGACAACCTAACATGAGGCTAGTTGTGATGCACATTGTTTAACAGTTTCCACACATGCTAGGATGACAAAACTATATTATTTGATTGTGTTAGCAATGTATTTCACTTGTATAAATGTGATAAATTTTATTAAGAAACCATGAGAAACAGGTGAATAAAGACTGAGACTTTTTTTTTTTTTGGATTAGATCATATAATAGTTTTAGCTGCTAGATGGTCATGTTACAATGTACCCCCCAAATTACAACGTGGCCCACCTCTATGGGGCATGTTGTTACAGTTCACTTCTATTCTTTCAGGGTAAATAAAAAGAAAACCCAGAACACCAAGTGAATTTACTCCACCTGATAAAGTCAAAAAGTGTTAGGTTGTACCCCGCTCTCCCCCACATGTAAACTTTAATTGCTGGTAAAATGTTACAAACTCAAGAAAGAGGATTCGTTGCCTCAGTTTATTGATTCGAACTATAGACAAACAGTTATTGTAGTACTCCACGTGGAACTTTTTTATTCTTCTTCCATGGTCTTCCAATCACTACAATAACAAATCATTCTTGTTGATGTGGCTTTGAAATTCGTCAATTCAGACAAGTCTACAACTGCAATTTGTTCCCTGAAATAACTGAAAACTCAACAACTGGTTTCATAGATTTACTTATTTCTCAGATGTCACGGTAACATGCAAGCATAGAAAAAAAAATAGAGAAAGGAATTATATTATTTATTTATTTTTCAGTAAATACATAACCACTTCCACAATGATCAATAGTGCAGACTGTAGCAGTTATTTTGGTATCATTTATTCTGTATTGCAAGAGACACAGCAGGACAGATAATTTAAGGGAAGATAATTCTGTGCATGAAAACATCAGCATAAAAAGCAGTCACTCTGTCAAGAATCTGTTGAACATCAACAGGGTTTACAATCATTTTAGCATTTTGTACTTGTAAACCGCAATCAGTTCACAGCAAATTGAAATGTCTTTTTTTTTTTTTTCCTTTCTGTGCTTCTCAGTGCATTTAAGCCCGGCATGGCACATTATATTTTTTTGAGTTTCTTCTCAAAAGTTTGATTTTGTAATCAAAACAACAATTGGTAAACAATCAGAGGCCTTAAAAGCAATGTGTGTAGTTTCTGTGTAACTGTACAGTAGTAAAAATAATGACCATTTAAAAACCAGTATCTTTTTTTTTTTTTTTTTTTTTTTTTTCGGTCAGCTGTTTGTAGTGACCACTCCAAACCCAGAAGTGTCAGTTTTGGTTGTTTTTTCCCCCCATCCATTTACAATTTTAATGCAATCCATTTATTTGCCATCTAATCTATAATTCGCACCAGCCGTAGTGGGTCGGACCAGTATCATTCAATCAAAACCATCTGGCTCTCCTTAGTCGCTCCTGTGATATTTGCATTCTACATAGATGACTGCTGGGCCAACTGAGCTGAGACAACCTGCATCATGTGCTCTGATGACTCAGATTACGAGCACATCTGAGGAAATTCTCTGATCTCTTCTTAACCAGGTCAGGAAAGGTATAATGGGTAATGATATAAGAACTGAATGCAGACAGAAGAAATGACCATGGACAGCAGGCACAGTTTCTCCCCCTGAGGTTCCTTATCATCAATCAGATCCATGGCAACTGGAGCAACAGAGAAATAAACACATATGACCAAAGCTGAGTTGTGAGGCATATGCATCCCGAATGTGAAACCACACTGCTCTTTATCCACAAAATTTGGAGACTGATCATTAGCATTTCAACATGCTTCACCGTGTCCACCTATTAGCTTAATTCATCTCTCAAACTCTGTTCAGACTGTCAGCATGTAGCAAGTCACTGTCACTATTAGGCATATTTTTGGTTGTCCTGGTAACGGTTATGAACGTCATACCACTAAGATGTCATTCCATATCATTTCATGTAGACATCAAATCAAATTTATGTCACTAAAAATGAACATTCTGGTGGGGGAAAAAAAAGTTGTATATAAATTCTACAAATGCATAATGCATGATGAAAGATGAAAGAGAATCAGCACATATTTTTACATTTATCGGTACTGAAATAAAAAAAGGGTAGGTTTTCTAGTTTCACACTTACACGCGCACACACACACACAATTAATTTTCATGCATTGCCATATATATATATATATATATATATATATATATATATATATATACCTGTATATATATATATATATATATATATATACACACACATATATGTGTGTGTGTGTGTGTGTGTGTGTGTGTGTTTTAGTTTGCCACTATTAAAACAGACTGTTTTAATTGGCACTACTGGCATATGTTCAGAGATAAATCCAGCCACAGCCCAAAGTAAAACACACCTCTATAATAACTGAGCAGAGGCAGATCACAGATCATAGTTGCTGCGTCAATTCACAATACAATATGCAGCTTTATTGAATGATGGTCACATCCACATCCTGTTTTGTCAATGGTTGCTCATTTTGCTGGAAATTACCTGTTCTGAGGGCATGAGTTCATGTCATTTTCTCACTGAAGGTGGGAACAAATACTGTACAGTGTCAAAATAAGATATCCTCGAGAAATATGCTTGAACACACCTGGAGTCCTCAATGTTTCCTACTGTATTAACTCCCTCAGCATGAGCTTGAACTTGTCATACTCATAAGTAGGAAGTAGGACAGCTCTGATAGCATGAAGGCAGCATAAGCATCTTCCTCTCCAGATAAGGGAAGCGTCCAAGAAGTGATTCTTGTCCATGCAAAACTCACCAACACAGTGCAGTAGATGGTTGCTACTGTATGTCTTACAGTATGTCTCACAGGCTGTTCTGGATGGTTACTAAGTGATTGCTCAAAATAGTAGTAGCAGTAAACTTAGTAGTATACAGTAATTAATATAATAATATAATACTGTATATTACTGGGCAGCTTTATCATCATCTAAAGAGAAGTTATGAGTCTGATAGCTTAGGGGAAAAAAAATAAAAAATAAAAAAACTGTACACTTGTGCAGAGAAGCCATGTTTGAATATGTGTGTGTGTGTGTATATATATACACAGTATATATTTTGAAAATATTTACACTTTACATTATATATATTATATGTAAATATATTTAATATGTAAATATAACACTTTTTATTAAATAAATACATGCATATGTTTGCATTTATATGTACATAATACATACAAACATTACACTCATATATGTTGGCATTGTGACGAATATAAAATACTCAACGTCGGCGGCAGTGTCTCAGTCTCCACTGGGCTAGAGTAAAATAACACATTTACGAGTTGTGTGCATTTCAAACCACTTTAATAAATAACTTGTTGCGACCAATCGACCAATGTATGACTTTCCTTTCCCTCTTTTTCCTCATTAAAGCTCCAAGTGAGGGGATTGCCAATTATCACAAAAAAAGTAACCTGGTGTAATATATACAGCGACCCCAGTTTGTCCTCTGAAGGGTCACAGGGGGCTCGAGCCTATCCCAACATCTCAGGCCACAAGCAGGATGGATGGCCAGTTCATCACAGGGCTAACACACAAACCCACAGAGGAAACCCACACATACCCTGACATCAATTTATGTGGTCCCCCTTTTTGGGTTTTTAATTGGTTATGGGCAGGACTTATACGTACCAGAAGATGATTATAATATCACTGTATCATTGTGTTTTTTTGAATGTTCTAACTTAATCTAACAAATACATTTTCCAATTATTCTGCAGATTTCATTCATTCAATTCAAGTCATTATTTGTGCTTTTGCAAATAAAATATTTGGCTTAACCTTTACTCAACAAGCTGCACAATTTGAAGTATCATTCTTTTATAAGGTAATGTGATACAGGTACAGTGTTTGAAGATTAATCTAAATGTTGCTGTTAATCTATCCTGCTGGAATGTTTATTTAGTTTATATGATTTGTATACAATAATTGTGCGAGAAATAAAAAAAAATAAATAAACATAAAAGTAACTATTACAATAACTGAAAATGGACCACAAAATCCAACAAAAGGCATGGAAATGTGGAATTCTAAAGATGCTTTTTTCTGCCTTCTCTGCTGTCAAAGAACTTTGTGGTGCTTTTTAAAGAACGATTCCCATGAATCTCTTATAAACAGGGCATAAAATTGAAGGGGACATCTCAGTAAAAGACAGCCTCTCAGAATATTCATTAAAAAACAGGGGCAAGGAAGAGGATCTCTTCTGCATGATGAATGCGACCACATTTTCTGAAATACAAATTACAAATCATCCACTCCTTGACAATACGACTGTCTTTGAACTAAAATTGCATGACTGAGATGGTGGACTTTGAGATAAAATTCAGAGATGTTATCCGGAATATGAGAGGAAGAGGCAGCAAATTATTTTCTGCCTGCTCACTCTGAAGAGATCTATCATATTTTTCATAAACACGGAACAAAGGGTTTCGAAAAAATCCACAGGCATGCCTTCAAACAGCACGCAATTTGCATGCTGGCGTATAGTAATTTAAAGTACTTTCTTTTAAAGTATTTAAACATTGATTTCTGCCTTCAGAATATGTGATGTTTTTGAAACGGTTACATTAGCATACTCTAGACACTATTTACAAAACAGGGCAAATTAGTGTGAGACTGCAATCCCATAAAAGTATTGATGAGAGTGGAAAGTTCTGCAGGTGATCTACTGACAATGCGCAAATTAAAGAACACAGAAGCAGCCAGCTCATTTATATAATGACCAACACAATCTACCAAGAGCAGCGCAAATTAGCAAGGGTCACAAACGAGCAGAGACGATGATAATCAGTTGTGGGTAATCTACCAACAACAGTCGCCCAAAATGGGTTAAGATATGTTTTTGAGCATTAAATAATGGCTCAAATACAAGTAAACTGATTAACGCAAACCTTAGTAAATCTCCTTGCATAATTTATTTCAATACTCTCATCCCATAATTGTTGTATGTGAAAGGGAAACTCCTACAAATGCATATGCAATAAGGTCAGCCTCGAAAATAACTGTGTCCATGTCTTTTCATCGCTAATGTTTCTCTATGTAAGAGGGTTTGCACTGGCACAAGGTGTTAGTAAATCTGGCCCTAAATGTATTGTCTATTCAAAATATGTCTATGCCCTTCCCTGCAGTTCTGTTATCATAGGGAATACACTTTATGTTAACTAAATCATTAGCAAACATTATACAATACACTACAGAATTTCAGATCATGTTCTTTCATTTTAATTGCATGCACTGAGATAATGTAAGCATAAGCATTGTATAATGCAGTGAAGGGCCTTTCAGATAAACACTTTACACATCCAACACAACCAACTCAACTGCTGTTGGACTGAAATGCCCCTATACTGTACATGCAAGTCAATGACACTGCCACTTAGATGGTTCAGTGAAATGGTTTTCAAAACCCTGCATGGACTGCATGTGTACTTATTAACCCATTAACAATTTCTTTGACATGCAATGTATTGCAGTGAAAAAAGGTACTAGAGAACATCCTTACAGCTCACTCAATGAGGGGCACCTTTAATTTGCACCTTTTGACATGTCTTCTCATTCAGGCAAACATTCATGGATATCCCAGCTGTTCAGCAGGGCTTGACGGTAATCAGTGTGGAGCATATTTTTCACAGGTTTGTCATCGTTTTATTCTAGTGCTTCATTGACGTCTGAGCCTTTCCTGCTCAATAGAGGTTATGTGAGCAATCAAACCAGCAACACCGCTCAAGATGAAGATGTGCTTGATTTAATCATGTCATTAGCATGCTGTCATTTAGTTCAGCTTCCATAAGCATGGTGCTATTAAATACAGTCTCCTTTTAAATACACGGTGACACTGAAAGCTATTTAAAATATTTCATTGCATTATAAATATAATATTAAACCACTCTGTAAAAAAAATAAAAAAATAATTATCTTAAAATGTGCTTCAAGTGGCAACATCTAAATTAACTGGACTCAAATATAATTTAATATGACTAAATCAAATATATTTTAACAGGTTATGCCAACAAAATTAATTAAGGAACAAGCAAAAAATAACTGCACAGATTTGTTTTTAAAGTTCAAGTGGCATTTATCAGTACACTTACAGCGAAAACATGTTTTTCTTAACTAAAACTTTTCACAGAAAGGGTGTTTGTTTTGTATTATGTTTTTTTGTTTGTTTGTTTGTTTGTTTTTGTTTTTGGTATAATATTTATATTATTGGTTAAACAAAAAGGTAAGAACAGACATTTAGCATTAATACTTCTCACAGCAAAATAGTTAACGAGATCATGATTTGTAAACCTGCATTTAATGACTTTTTTTTCTTCCTTTTTTCTTTCAAAAAAGGGAATATTATAAACAATATTTAAATATAAATAAAATTGTATTTTAAATTATTATTATTATTAATGCTCATACATTTCTTTGAAGAAGAAAAAAAACATATTATAAAGATTAAATAACTATGAGGATTTTAAATTAAGTTTAAACAGATGCACTACACCAACTAAACTGTTTCTCATATACACAGAAACACACACACAGAGAGAGTATAGTCTGTTATCCAGCAAGTTTTTGGCCTAGAAATGGCTATTAGAAGATAGCTAAATGCAAGCAAGAGAGCTGATGAATGGCCACGGTGTTCTCCATGTTCTCCAGACAATTCATTACCTTCATCTTGGCTGCTCACAGGTCCAAACGTCACCTGTGGACGACCACAGGTGGTAACAAGGCCTGTCTATCCTGTCTAAAAAGAATAAAGCCATGCTCAACAGCTGTGCAATTGAAAAGCCAGTGTAGGGTTGTGTAACAAAATTTTCCACCCACATACAGTATAACAGGATTACTCATTACTAGGACATATTGTGCCACCTGGACAAGGAACACAGAGTACTGAATGTTTACAAAGGTAAATGCAGTTTTCTGCCTCCCTTGCATAAAATTTAATGTAAACTGTTATGTTGCTGAGACTCTAGTGCATACTGGATACACTCAACAGCAATTAGCTATAGAGAGTAATAAGGTGCCTGCTACACAAGCATCCTGTGTTGGACATTAGGGCATGTTTTTGTGAAATGAGATACATTCCTCTCTTAAAAGGAAATGAGGTTTGTAACATTGCAGATCCTTGTCAGCAGTTTCTTGCATCAAATAAACTTCCTTCAAGGAGCACTTTGGATGTAATCAGGCCAAGATAGTTGAGGGGATAAGCACTTTTGTGATCAGTTATTCACAAGAAAAGACTGAGGACTTTGTGATCTAACACTATCCCAACTGGGGCTGGCTAATCTTCATACTTTTATGTATGTGCATAATAACAGGGAAGAAGTCTAGGAACTCATGGTTTGTTTTTAACTAGGTTAAACAAAAGACCTAATGATTTTGCAATTATGTGCCATTACAGTATGTGCTGTTCTACAGACACACTGAATTGAAATGTTCTTTCTGTCATACCCATTCAAACGGATAACACGTCCACTCAGAGCCCAGTACATTTTAAATGCATGATGCTCTTGTGTACAATGAAACGGCTTCACACTGTCAGCTTTTTCCTCATTAAATGTGCATTTTCTACAAGCTTTAACTTGCCTAATCGTATCTCATATATCAACATACCAGTTGGCCTTTGCCTTCCAAAATGTCAAATTCTTATCTTTAGCAATTTGGCTGTGCATTAACCTATTTAGGATCATTATCATGCTGCATGAATTCAGTATTTCCTTAATAACTGCAAGGCATCTGAGCTCCAGAGCTGCAAAACAACACAAAACCACATGAATTATTGTTTTTGTTAGGATGATTTTTTTTTTTTTTTTTTTTCTGGTATGTTTCTCATTTGATATATTATACTGACTCAGAAGTCTGTAATACTTTCTTTCATCTGGCTCATTTACATTACATTTGACATGTTGCTTATAAATAGGCAAATATATGTATGTGATTTACAGTAAAGGGCCCTTAATTTTAATCTCTCACTACAAAATCTAATTAGCTGATCTTACCTACTAAACCAATAGCATTAAAAACATACATATTTGGCTCTAAAGTCTGGTAAGGAATTGCTTATCTGGCATATAGGATGTGTTATGTTCAAATGTTGTCTTTTCAAAAAAATGAGAATCATTTCATTTGTTGCAAGCAAACATAACTCAGAGGCTCTAACTTAGTTTAGTTTTAAGTTAAATAAACATAACTGCCAGTCTACACACACACACACACACACACACACAGAGACACACATACACATATGTAAGGGATAATCAACTGCTAGCCGTGCATTAAAGGATTTTAATGCACGACGTGGAGGCAAAGAACCGCCCGACGCGAAGCGGAGGGTGGTTGCCTCCGCGAAGTGCATTAAAATCCTTTAATGCACGGCTAGCCGTTGATTATCCCGCTTATTCCATGGTCATTTGCCAAGTTATAGACAAGTTAAAACTTGTATTGCTCTTTGCAGCGCAATATTTGACCGGAAGGGTAAAAATGACGGTTATTTTCGTCAGTTACGGCTTGTTAGCATTAGCATTCTGCCAGCTTCAAATCAGATGCAGAGATGAAATAGTGCGGTAAGACCATTTATTTTAATGAATTATAGCATGTACTTCAATTAATTGTTGATTGAGAGAGAGAGAGAGAGAGAGAGAGAGAGAGAGAGAGAGAGAGAGATGACAGTTGTGTGTACCTGCTTGCTGTGTCTGCGCGTCTCACTTTACAAACAATTACTTAAAAAACAGCGATTTTATCACCTCGTTGCTGGGGAATATAATGTAGCGATCTAGTACCTATCTTTTATTTTAGTATTAAAAATTGCGGGGAAGCGTTGACAACAAATGTAAGTGTGTGTGCAGCACAATCTGTGATCTCTGACCTCTCTCTCTCTCTCTCTCTCTCTCTCTCTGTGTGTGTGTGTGTGTGTGTGTGCGGGTGATGTGTGTTGGTTAGTGTGCATCAATTAAAGCAGCGCGTTAATATGGAACGGTGAATAAACTGACCTGGTACTACTTGTGCAGTTAAACGAATTTAATCAACACCTACCAGCCAATCAGAATCGAGTATTCAGACAGACCATGGAATATATATATATATATATATATATATATATATATATATATATATATATATATATATAATATCCAGCACTTTCCAGATAATGTATTTTGCAGATGCATTCAATAAATACTTTTTTTTTAATCAACCATTTTTGTAAAGTTGTGCATTCCATGGGATTCACATGAACACATGACCTGCACCATGCCCTGTGCTTGCACCATGCACTTATGTTCGGCTTGAGTGGATGTGCTAAGATGCATGTCATGTTCCATGCATGGAAAATTGTGACATGGTATAATCTGTACAATTCATATTTTGACTCTCATAAGACTAGCACTAGGCCTTGCAATTCAGAAAATCTCCATGCTTGCATTTACAATTTTATATTTATGAGGTTAGTCAATCATTGACTGCAGCTTTTTGAAATTTTTAACATATTAGGTTATCAGTTTACAGAAAGCTGTGAGGTATGATGTAAATTCTTTTAAACTTACATGATTGCAATCCCCTCCTGTCTTTTTTTTTCTCTCTGTGGGAGGAGCAGAACACAGAGGAAGACAGTCAGCGAACAGCTAAGCCAAAGACAGCAGGACCAAATGCATTTTAGCATATCAACTTCAGCTAATAAAATACAGGTTAAAGTTGGACAGCATGGAAATCAACTTGATATGGAATACAGGTAAAGGGGAACACTGTATGCACTTTGAGTTGCATTTGTATGTTTACCTTGCTTGGGAAGCTCAATATTCTATTTATGCTGCAAGACAGGTAAAAAGAAACAAGGTTAAAATTGGCTCCTTAAAATATCTCTCCCCATTTTATAGAAACAAAAGGTCATTTTCGGAAAGAATTTAGACATTGATTCTCATCCAGGGTTTGTGTGGACCAGGAAGTACAGGAAAGTCCAGGCAACTAACTAATCATGGAAAGTATGGATTATAGTGTTATGTTTACAGTACATCTATGCCATAAAAGGTTCCTTTTAACAAACTGCTTTTTACAGCAAGCATTAGCCAGTATTGAACACATGAATGAAATGGCCAGTTTCGTTCAGCATAAGCTCAAATATTGTCATGAATGTTCTCATCATAACCATATTCATAATGCAGTGTAGATAGTTTCATTGATTTTAACAGGAGGACTGGTGAGTGAGCTCATGCTGAACTGATTGACAGCTCCAGCAATTATAACATGATCGTTCTTTGACCAGTTTCTGTATATAATGTAATTACAATTTGAATATCAACTGTTTTCTACTAGAAAGTCAAATTTGCCTATGATTATTCAATTGATGGCTTGGCTTTGTTTTGCCATTGCATAAGCAGCAATAATTTTATCACAAATCAGTCTTTAGAATTAACATAGATAGCTACTTAGATGGATGATGCCACAACATGTTTCACTGAAAGTATGTTTGCAAAGCTTGTATCCAATTGTGACAAATAATTTTGCTCTTCTGATCACAGATATTTATTAGCTTAGGTTTAAAATTACCAAATCATTAGCTAGTTAACAAAATACAAAGATAGGGCATATGTTAGTGCAATAGTAACAAACAAACAAATAACTAACTAAATAAATAGACATGGTCACACTCTATTTTCAGGCCCAATTCTCACTATTAACAAACCGTTAACTACAAATTTTGCTGCAATAAACTCATAATTTGCTGCTTATTAATAGTAAGTGAGGTAGTTGTTAAGTTTAGGTATTGGGTAAGATTAGGGATGGAAAATATGGGCATGCAGAATATGTTCTTTGTAAATAAACAGCCAATATGCTATTAATAGGCATGCTAATAAGCAACTAGTTAATAGTGAGAATTGGACCCTATTCTAAAGTGTTAAAGACACTATAATATACTAAACAGAAACTATAATGTACTAAAAAATATATATATAATAATTAATAATTCCAAAAAGCTATGGCTTCTTTGCCAAAACTGAGTTAGCACAGATATTAAAAAAAAGAACTTACCTGCGATCTGTAAGACCCTACAATGGATGAATATAGCTCTAACACTTTAGTCTGTTTATGTACCTCAACAGGAAGAGCATATTGCTGTAGTGAACAACAGATTCCACGCCCCAGTTATGGTGGTGCCCCTCTCTGACCACAAAAGGTTTGCTACATTTTGATTGGACCTGATGCGTTCGTACCATTGCCAACATTGGTTGTGGTTCTGTAAGTGAGTAATGTTAATTAAGGTTTAGCTCTATGTAATGCTGCTTTAGCTAGAAAAAAAAATTTAGTTTGAATTTGCCATTATTTTGATTAGTGCCCCAGTTGGTTAGTAACTTGGGCCTTGCATAATTATAATTAAGCCTCCTTCAGCTATTGTGTTTCAAGTGAACACTTTTGCATACCATGTTTGCAGAATAAAATAAAGGAAACACTTTAGTATAGGGATAAATTCTCCCTATTAACTAGTTGCTTAGCATGCCTATTATTAACATATTAGCTGTTCATTAAAGCACATATTCTGCATGACCATATTCTACATCCCTAATCCTACCTAATTCCTGAATTTAACTATTACTTTATAAGCAGCATGCTAGGAGTTTATTGAGACAAAATGTGTAGTTAATGTTTTGTTAATAGCAAGAATTGGATCTTAAAATAAAGTGTGATCAAAATAAATTGACTGACTGACACCTAGTCAGTCAGTTACAATGGCAATTTAGCAACCCGTTAAAGCAAGGATACCCTTTTTATATCTCTTTCCTTATGGATACATAATATAATCACCTCAGAATATCATGACTATGAATTTATTCACGAGTACTGGAAAGCTCCTAGCATTTTTATCAAACTGGGGATGTTCATGCATAATCTTGTTAAATAATTTCACAGATTTCATTAAATTCTATGCTGATTTGATGCCAGATAAATTACTTATTTTGATTTGCACTGTTGGAATTTTTTAGCGTTTATATTGCAGTACTATAATCGGTGTGTCTGCATTATCAAGGCGATTCTCATATCTATCTGTCTATCTATCTATCTAGAGGGATAAATGCTCCAATACAAAGTCAGTACAAGCTCATAAAATAGGAATATGACAGAAAGAACTATCATTGAATCAAACATGAACAAGACAAAAAATGTTAGTTACTGAAATATAGTTATTAGTGGTTGTCAGATAGTATGGACTTCACTGAGCAAAAAAGTACAAATGACTCTGTTAACTCTTAACTCTGTTTTTGTAAATTTTCAAAAATCTTGTTTTTTATTATGTTATCATGTTTTTATTGTGTTTTATTGTGTTAGCTGTATTTTTTTAGTTATTTTTTAACCTAATCAAAATAACCCAGCAGCAGTTTGATTGAGATTAATTGGAATGCACAATGAAAAACTTGATTTCTGAAAATTGTTAAAAAAATTGGAGTTATCTGTTTTGCAAATGAACTCTTCAAATATACTAACACCCACCGGTCTCAGCCTTCATGCTTGGAGAGGCTTCACCATCATCCTGCTCACTGAACTTTGTCGGTGGTGAAGGGTGCTCTGTCTTCTATCTAACTGGGCTCCAGGAGTTGAATGAGCTCTGAATGTTTGATAGACAATTCCAAATTGTGTCTTTGACTTGGTTTAGAATTTATTGGGCATTCTACACTGTAAATTAATTGTACATGGCTAATCCTTTTTTTTAGGTTGTTTAAACTATCCTCAAATTAAATATTTGGACTTGTCAGCATCAGATGTATTTAATTGTTTTGTTTTTTTTTTCCTTGGTGTAGTTTGTATTGTTTCCCTGTTTAATAGTGATAACAGTTCTAGTTCTTTCAGTTTTAGAATATCAGCTGATGTAACTTGTATTTCTTGTAAGCTTATGTATAATCTGTTTGTCAGATGTGATCATTACAAATCATTAGAATTGTCACACTCCTTGTGTTTCATTTCGGATTTTCACTTAAAAGGAAAGCATTCAAATGAAGATATGATGCACATGTCAGTGGCAGCTATGTGCATCAAAGAACTCGAACATTACCACCCTTTGTTGCTCTCATATGACAGGGATTGCAATTTACTTGAGAGAACAATAATACTTAATGTAATTAACTATAAATCATTTTACTGACTGGTAAGGGGAGCATTCAGAGTGAACTAATGTCAAACTTCAGCTTTAGTTTAGTCTAGTTTACTTCAGTTTACTTCAACTTCTGTAAAGAGAGCTCACATAATTTATGATTCCCTCATTGCAATATGTATAACAGGATGTAGAGAGTAAGCAGAGAAAATAGTTCAGTTTTGTATGCTTTGTTTTGGTTTTCAATTAGCCAGTGTCCAGCAGGTTAATATAAAATAAACCTATAGGACATCTATGACTTTGTTTGGATGGGTTTCTATTAAAAAGTTTGGGAATAGATGCTGGTCAGGATGGGAAGAATCAGCAATCAATTTAATAGCCCCATTCACAGTTCTATAGGTCTGCAATGTGCAGTGAGGGATGGAAGATGATATCTAAACACTTTTTTAGCACACTTGTTAATGAACACTATAAAAAGTTTATGCACTTTGTGGTACTGTTGCATAAACTTATTGAAGGTGTGATCACACTTTCAAGTATGGCTTTGCAGAAATGAATGAACCATGCAATGTCACACTTCTACAGATGTGTCATTTAGACTACATTTTTCTTTGTAGATGCTAACTTACCATAGTGGCATATAATAAAACATACTTAGATTGCATTAAAATACACACTGCATTCTAAGCCATGCCTCAATAGGCATAGAAACAGTGTGTGGTGCTATTAATGTTAGTAGCAAACTAGATAAACAGCACATATAACTGCATTAACTAACAAGGAATAATATTTGAATGAAGTAACAGCACATGGCTATAGCAGTTATTTCAAGTCATTTTCATGTCTAATATTTGCATTGCCATCAGTGTCAGACTCTCCATTTATTGGACTTCATTAATGGATAATTAATATTATTGCATGAATGATGCACTGCAGTAAAAGCAAGTACTGTAAAGTGCCATCTTTGCATGCACGGACATGCACTTATATTCACACTGAGGATATTGGATCAATAGGTACATCCAGCTCCATTAATGCTGTTAGACACTTCTTTTTAAGCCAGCAGAGAGCTCCAGATGGGTTCAAAGCACTCAAACAAATGAATGACTTCCTGAGGAAAGTAGCACATGGATATTTATTTTTTTCCACATCGAGGTCGCTGAGAGAGAATGATTGGTGTGTCATTCTCATCAAAATCTTTTTGTCATGTTTTCTACAGTACCTTCTATGTTACTGAAATATACTTTTTGTCTGTTATTCCCCTTTTGCAGCATTTAATTGCCCACCAAAATTGGAAAACTAAAACATTTATTGGCATGTTGGAATTTCTTGGTATGTTTATATTTGATGAAGTAGCCATGATATGGGTAACAAAGCTATTGCATTAATTTTAGTTTGTCTTATTTCTAAAAAAACTAGTTTGATACAAACATTAGTTGTAGCGCTTTGGGTTTTTTTTTAGCAAATTAGAGAAAATGGGCTTTGTTACTGTCAAATCTACAGTATATACTTTAGTTTTAATTCTCACTAGTTGCTTATTAGCATACATATTACTAACATATTGGCTGTTTGTTAGTACTTATAAAGCGCATATTAACATCTTATTCTGCATGACCATATTTTAGATCCTTTAATCCTACCCCATACCTAAACTTAACAACTAGCCTCCCTTACTTTTTTATTAATAGGGAGCAAACTATAGGAGTTAAGGTAACACTTTATTTTATGGTCTCTTAACTAGTTGCTTATTAGGATGTGTATTACTAGAATATTAGCCATTTGTTAGCAGTAATGAAGCACATATTAATGCCTTATTCTACATGACCTTATTCTACATCCCTAATCCTACCCAATACCTAAACTTAACAACTACCTTACTAACTATTAATAAGCAGCAAATTAGGATTTTTTTTAAGGGACAAGTCATAGTTAATAGTGAATAAGTGTTCCCTAAAGTGTTACTGGAGTTAATTGAGGAAAAAGTTGTAGTTAATGGTTAGCTAATAGTAAGAATTGGTCCCCAACTAAAGAGTGGCTTTTATGTACAGTATATATATATATATATATATATATATACATAGCTTTTCAGTGAAGTATTTGTTGTAAACTGTATTTATCAAGCCTTTAAAAAGAATAAAATATCACCAAGTCAAAATCCACCTTTGACAATGTCCAATAGAAGATTACAGCTGGATCAATATAATATATTTGTTGTATATATAATGTGTTTTCTTTTCTTTAAAAAATCAACTAAATACAAACTGCAACAATGAAGTAGGGAAGAATAGGCTGGTATAGTTTGCAAACTATTAGGTATATGACATTTACCAATTAAAATTAGTAAATTGAGAACATATTCAAATTCACTATATGGTCAAACATTTTCTAATTAAGGGTTTGACTATTCCAGTAATTCCTGTGAAAACAATACTTAATGGTATGAAATAACTTTCAAGAGAAATATGTGCTTCTAACTTTGTTCCAGAAGTTTGAGGAAGGTCCTTTTCTTTCTATGACAGTGCCCCTAGGCGCAAAAGCAAGGTCCACAAAGAAATGGTTTACTGAGCTTGTTGTGGAAGGACTTGACTGGTCTGCACAATCCCCAGAGCAAAACCCCAACACCTCTGATATGAACTGGAACAGTGAGCCCGGCCCCATCACTCAGTGTCAGTGCCTGACCTCACTGATGCTCTGGTGTCTTGTTGAACATTTAATTTCAAAAGCATGACAAAAAGCATGAATCCTTCCTTTTGCTACAACAACTTCCACTCCTCTGCAAATCTTTTCACAACATTTCAGAACATGGATGCGGAGATTTGCTCCCATTTAGGCCCAGAGCATCAGTGGGGTCAGACACTGACAGTGGTCAATGGGACCTGGCTCTCACGCAGCTTTCTCAAATTCTAAAGGTGTTTGATGGGGTTCATGTCTGGCATTTGTGCAGGCCAGTCAATTTCTTCCCCACCAGAAATGGTAAATATTTTTTAAGTGGACCTCGCTGTGCACGAAAGTGCCATGCTAGAAGCATTTTCTAAAATGGCATTGTACGGGGAAAAGATTTGTCCAAGTGCACTATTACATTACATTTTTACATTCTATGAATGCGTGTTGCAGTACTTTGTTTTTCAAATGCCTTCATCCCATCTAAGAGTAAATCAGACCTCATGTCACCTCACCAAACATTACGTGACTCTTAAAGGTGCTGTATGTAATTGTTTGACCATATTAAAGCATACAAGCCCAGTAAAATATTTGCAGATATTTAAGAAACATGCTCAAGTTCAACAAGTTCATATACTTTTTTCCAAAAAAAAATAAATAAATAAATAAATAATGGTACTACCAGTTATTCTACATTAAAATGTGTGTTCTGTGTCAGAAGGTCTGTTTTTGTTTTAGCCTGTGTGATTCCGCCCACTGACAGCTACCCAATAATACTTCGACAGCCTGGGTACCAAGCTGGCGGAAAACACAGCATATTGCAGTCATGGAAGCAAGCAAACAAACTGAATCAAAGATCAGGGATTCTGCCTGACCTAAAAAGCCTCAGAATCCATCTAAAAAAAAAAAAACACCAGTAGATATGGTTATGAGTAGAGTGTTGCACTCTTTAAACCCAAACTACAAATTACTTACAAGTCAAGAGTTCTTAGTTTATGGCCAAAAGTGTTACAACAAATTGTTTTTACAACCACAAATTATGCAGTTATTGGTCAAGTTATGCAGTTACTGAAGCATGGACAGAACTTTTCAGAGCTGAGGAACTCATCTCACCCACCTACCTTGCACACTGCTCTGCATGTTCTGCAAGGACTAGCAAAATAAAGTAGCTGAAGAGTGCCAAAAATAGAAATAGGCTGTCTGTCAACTGAAAAGTCCTCTAGCAAAATAGGCCTTTATCATAGCCCATGTGTTGTCACGTCTGGCATAAGCTACTTAGTAGCATAAGTGAATTCTTGATTGAATTATTGTCAACGGATGGTTGAAAATTAAAATAACCTGCTTGAACTTGACAATAAACATCAGTATTTCAAACGTTTTATTTAAGGTGCATTCACACCATATTGTAATTATCATAATTACGAGATACCAACTTGAAAAAAGCATTCTCGTCCTCTTAGAACTCCTAATTATAACTTGTGAACTGGGAGTTTTCTGTGACCTACGGTTTGTACCATTTTACTGCTGCACCTCACGCGGAACCAGAGAAAAAGAGTGGCGCTTCCAGTAATAAAATGTAATTAAGCAGTTATTTTGTAATATTTATATTTTAAAATTTGTGTAATTGACTTTTGCCAATGTAGATGTCTTCATACAAAAGTGATGTTAACATAAACGAAAGACATGAAGCACAGAGTTAGATATCTAGGCTATCGATGTAATAACAACCAGAAGAAATAATTATAAAGTGTAATAATAAAGCATTTGCACCGCAACTGTTACTTCTGTTTTGTTTTACAGCTGCCAGTAACGTTCTTTCACACAGGTTCACTGACTTGACTGTCACTACAGAAATGGATAATCCCCAGTCCAAGGACCTGAACAGCACCGAGTTGAACGTCATTTGTTGTCATCTCGGAATTACGGTAATTGACTGTTCGCAAAGAGCTTGATTGACAGGTGATCTGACCAATCATAATGACGAATCCGCCATCTTGCCCAACAAACAAATCAGACAGGGGTGCGTTTCCCAAAAGCATCGTTAGCCAACTATGGTCGCAAGTTCCGTCGTTACCAGCATAGTTCAACGATTAGGTGTTTCCCGAAACCATAGTTCAAACGAACGTTCGCAATCAGCGTCACAAACTTCCGTGGTTGGAACTGCAGCTCTAGACCTGTGGTTAGAAGCATAGTTTCTTGTTAGTAAGATATATGGACTTAAATAAATATGCTCTTGGGCACAACAAGCAAGCTAACATGCAGTACTATCTGTATCTTCCATTATATCTAAATATAAAATGCATTTTAATTATGTATTTTTGCGCGTCCATTGTAAGCACCGTTTTTGAAGAGTGCGCATGTGCGTAAATGCCTGCGGGAACCCCGGAGTATGACCTAAGAGGGAACCCGCAATGAATCAAACATCAAATAAATCACAATGACAGGGACCAAAATTAGTAAATTAGTTAGTAGGTGCCATGTTCAATACAGCAGCATTTTAGAGACCTCTAATCAGTTAAATAGCATAAGTTATTCTTCCACCACATGCGTGTGACGTCATTAACAATGGCCCTATGTTGTTGAACTAACGTGGTTCAAACGACGGAGATGCGACCGTGTTCGGGAAACGGTCGTGACTAGATAGTTCGTTTCCAAAACGATGCATCGTACTATGGTGGTTAATAAGCGAGTTACGTCGTTGTTCGGGAAACGCACCCCAGGATAGTAGATTAACTTCGGTGGACTTAAACTTAAAAAAATGTGTGTATTGACGTCTTTGGCAGTTGAAATAAAATGTTGATTCATGTTTATTTTGTGCTTTGAGTAAATATGAAAAGACGATCAGTTCACGTGTGCCGCTTGAATGGAGGCAATTCAGCGATCTGTCACGACACATTAAAGAGTCACAAAACTATTGATTTTTTTTTTCCAGAAGTAAACTGTTCTGTCTTGTCTGTCAGCGAGGGGGGGTTTACAAAGCATTAGCCTTACACATTACTGTACCAGGTGTGTAATCTTCCATTTTAATGTGCAATATTTCGAGGTAACTGTCAGTGTTGTCATTGTCCCCAGAGCCATAAGATAAATAGGATCTGCACACTGTGTGCCCGCTTAATAACCATGTCAAGGAAAAAAAAAAGAAAAAGAAAGTTAAGATAAATAAAGTTCTGAATTTCAAAATGTATCAACAATGTAGATGACTGTCAAATCACCCTTACAGGAATTAGTTGATACACTTTCAGCCTCATAATGTTTAACACACTATTTTTTTTTTTAAATAGTAGGTAGTCATAGCATTTGTCAGAACAGCCTGTGTAACTCTGCTTGTACCTTCCCAATACCCTCCTTTCAGACGAGAAAATGCTGCTAGAAAGAAGACAACAGAACTACTGCCAGCAGAAAATGAAAGTCGAATGTGGTCTAACCAGTTTAGTTTAATGTCATTTCTCAGGTTTTCCCTGTGGCAATAACCTGGTGGCCCTATAGGAAATGAAGAACAGGGTCTTTTTAAGAACTAAGAGGCTCAGAATCACTTCAGTGATCATTGGCCATGGATTACCTCATTAAATCTGTGTCAGTAACAGAGCATTACCTGAATTCATTGAACAGCTGAGTCACAAAAAAGAATTATGCAAATCAAGTGATCTTGCAATTAGGCCAAATATGGCAGTAATTAGTGTTAATTGTAGCATGTAAATCATTCCACTCAACAGCAAGGCAAGCTAAAGCATGTCATGAATGGGCAGACCTGTACAACAGGGGTAGACCATGTTCAGAATTACTCTGAAAAGTACATTTAACACAGCTCGGGATAGTGGGAGTGGGGATAATAAGCAAAATAATTGCTTTCTCCAAGTACAACAGGACTTCACCCCTAAACTCTCAAAATTGTGTACCTTTTAGGTAACAGTCACATGTATGTTCCTGTTAAGTTTCCTGTTTGCCCTTTTTTGGTTTGTTTCATGTTCTAATTATTAGTTTCCATGGTTTTTGATTAATCACTCCACCTGTTTCTGTTCTTCCTGATTATGTTCCCTGTTTATAAGTCCTGTGCTCTTCCCCGGTCCTTTGTTCACTGTTATATGTCATTTGTATGCTTTATGTCTCCGACGCCCTCTGTGTTCAACCGATTGGATTAATAAATACAATTTGTTGGAAGAATTCCTTGTCTCCTCGTTCCCGTGCTCTAGTGCGTCGTGACAGTAACGTACACTTTAAGTATTAATATGTACCTTTTGAAAAAGTACTGCCCTAGTGACAGCTTTTGTACCTTTTTTCTGAGAGTGTACCCCCAAAATGTATACCAGGTAAAAATACATTTTCAAGTTTTAAGAGTACAATTGCAAACCCCAGCCAATTGGAAATTGTAACTCTACGTTTCTGCAAACCTGAAATATGTTGCTAAAAATTAGCAATTTTCTGGTGACATGTCCACATTCAGGCGCTATAAGTGAAATATTTTTTTCTCCATTACAGATCCCGGGTCATTCAACAGGGTCATTCAAAAATATGTCCCTATAAGTACAAAATGGTTGTAAATGGCAGTTTTAAAATGAAATGTTCGGTGCTTGGCACTAAAAAGCATGTTCAATTTTCGCCAAAACAGTTATATGTGACTGTGGCAAATGTTTTATTACATTGGTTATGTACGCATCATATCACAGCTGTTTGGAAATGAAATGTTGTGGGAGTGGCACTAAAATTTTATTGCTCAATTTCATTTGAAATGAACTCTACCCTAAAAAAAAAAAAGCTAATGTGAAATAAAGATGCATTTGCTGAAGTAACTATGTAATTTTAGCATTCTTCTACAAGTCTTTGGATTGCGGCAGTTACACTGGATTCTTTTCTGATCGCTCAGCATTGCAAGTGCACCACTATACCAGGTGAACTACCGAGCAAGTTTACTCCATCAGAAAAGAAGGTTATGTAATGCAAACATTGAAATATAGTTTACACATCATGCACTATGGTAAAAGTTTACTGAGGGCATTGTATTTTCCAGTGAGCCTGGGCTGACAAAAGCATATGTATACATACTGTATACATTACATGTATACAAAACTAGTATACATTGAGTAAAAACCACAGAACTCCAGTTTTATAGGGTCTTTAACAAAAACATTTGTGTTGCCACTATTACATACAATACCCGGATCTTAGACAATACTTCGCCCTAGCTCACCCCTAAGTAGTGCTTCAGAAAATGGAGAGGATCACACGTCCTCTAAAAGTGATTTAAATGTTGATGAAAGTTGAAAAGGGTACGTACTGCAAGCCATTACAATCCATTTAGGTCTTCAAACCGAACAATCAGGATATTGCTCCAAATGACGATGGCCTACTTAAACAGGCTCTAGAGAAATGAACAATAAGGAGGCTCTTCAAAGAAACAGCTGAAGGTGAATGTGTGCATGAGATTTAAAGCATGTGCGAGATTAAATGAAAACTATATTAACTCTCCTCTAAAGTCTTGGAAAATGAATTTATGATTTGAAGTGTGAAATTGCAACATTCTGGGGGAGAGATATACTGTAATGTGAGGATACCTCTTGCTTTATTTCTAACTGTCCATTACAAACTTTAGGAATCTCTTGCCACAGAATATGGATGTGATCAAGAAATAGCAGGTTACTATCTGCTATAAAGCTGTTACATTGATCCTTTTTGAATTAAAGCAAATTTATTGCATGCAATCAAAAAAAAAAACAAATCATAAGAATGATAATAAATAAATTAATTAAAAAAGCTGCTTTAGGATGTTGACTGTTACCTCCACTGGTGCTTATTGTTTAATTTAATGAAGGTTTTAGATATTTTAAATATACACATACATATATATATATATATATATATATATATATATACAGGGTGCGATTTGTAGGGGGGATATTATGCATATTATGCGTCTGGTTTATGCATCCCTGCCTCTGCTGAATTACTTTTATCCCCGGCGGGGATAAAAACATCCCGCGAAGCTGCTTTGAAGTCCCGATCTGAATCAAATGATGAGTCACGCGCGATCCGATTGGAGCGCTTCAAAACAGTGAATCATTTTGCGACGCAATGGTTTAACTGATTTGGAGTTTCATAAAACTCTGTGTTATTTGCTCGCTTTCTCTATATAATTTATTCGTTGTTTGAATAACTGTGGAAATGAAATCATTACAATTAATAGGCCTAACGCATGCCTACAATGTTTTTCTTAAACTGCGATCACGTTAAATACAGTTTTTGTCATATTAAAAACATTTCATAAAAATTTTCAAAAGCAACCCCCCCTCTGGTTTTTTCACAAATCGCACCCTATATATATATATATATATATATATATATATATATATATATAATCATGCTATTTGTAACTCTCAGGATGAAGATACATTTTTCTCATGTTATTTGTATGTTAAGTTTTTTTTCTACATTTTTGCTATGTCACATCATAGGACAGAGTCAAATTTTTATTTGTCAACTACCCATATATATATATATATATATATATATATATATACTGCCGTGAAAAGGTTTTTGCTCCCTCCTTGTTTTTTTTTTTGTTTGTTTGTTTGTTTGTTTTTTTATGCATGTCACACTTAAAACATTCAGATCAAACAAATTTTAATATTACACAAAGATAACCCGAGTAAATACAAAATGCAGTTTTGAAATGATGATTTCATTTATTAAGCTGTCCAAACCTGCCTGGCACTATGTGAAAAAGTAATTGCCCCCTAAATCTAACAACTGGTTGTGCCACCCTTTGCAGCAACAACTGCAATCAAGTGTTTGCATTAACTGACAATGAGTCTTTCACGTCGCTGTAGAGGAATTTTGGCCCACTCTTCTTTGCAGAATTGTTTTAATTCAGCCACATTGGAGGGTTTTCAAGCATGAATGGACTGTTTAAGGCAGTGGTCTCAAACTCAATTCCTGGATGGCCACAGCTCTGCACAGTTTAGCTCCAACCAGCTCCAAATTACACCTGCTTGGAAGTTTCTAGTGATCCTGAAGACCTTGATTAGCTGGATCAGATGTGTTTAATTAGGGTTGGAGCTAAACTGTGCAGAGCTGTGGCCCTCCCGGAATTGAGTTTGAGACCACTGGTTTAAGGTCATGCCACAGCATCTCAATCGGATTTAAGTCCAGACTTTGATTTGGCCACTCCAAAACCTTAATTTTGTTTTTCTTGAGCCATTCAGGGGTGGACCTGCTGGTGTGTTTGGGATCATTGTCCTGCTGCATAACCCAAGTGTGCTTGAGCTTGAGGTCACAAACTGACCGCCGGGCATTCTATTTTTTGGCAAATGTGAGACGAGCCTTTGTGTTATTTTTGGTCAGCAGTGGCTTTTGGCCCAGTCTCTTTCTTATTGTTGAATCATGAACACTGACCTTAATTGAGGCAAGTGAGGCCTGCAGCTCTTTAGATGCTGTTCTGGGTTCTTTTATGAGCTCCAGGATGAGTTGTCATTGTGCTCTTGGAGTAATTTTGGTAGGCCGGCCACTCCTGGGAAGGTTCACCACTGTTACAAGTTTTCTCCATTTGTGGATAATGGCTCTGACCGTGGTTTGCTGGAATCCCAAAGCCTTAGAAATGGCTTTATAACCCTTTCCAGACTGATACGTCAACTATTTTGTTTCTTATCTATTCTTGAATTTCTTTAGATACCGGCATGATGCGTTGCTCTTTAAACATGCTTCACTTTGTCAGACAGGTTCTATTTAAGTGATTTCTTGATTCAACAGGTCTGACAGTAATCAGGCCTGTGTGTGGCTGGTGAAATTTAACTCAGCTTTCTAAAATAATGTGGTTAATCACAGTTCTTTCATGATTTAACAGGAGGGGGCAATACACTTTTCACGTTGGGCCAGGTAGGTTTGGACAGCTTTTTTCGCTTAATAAATGAAATCATCATTTAAAAACTGCATTTTGTATTTACTTGCATTATCTTTGTGTACTATTAAAATGTGTTTGATGATCTGAATCTTTTGTGTGACAAATATGCAAAAAATTTACCTTTGCAAAAATGCAAAAACCTTTTCACGGCACTTTATTGTGTTAGTACATTGTCATTGTTTATCAGTTATTCTGATGGCATATTTAACATTGCTTGCCTTTCTTTACTTGCTGTTCAAGTAAAACATGGTAATGCTAAGTTGCTGCATTGTTGGGGAGCATTAAAGGTGTCATAGGCGATTGTCTTCAGAAACATTTTTTGTTATTCTGGTTGAAAGTCTCTTCACATCCTGATAGCAATCATTAAGTTAAGTGGTCTAAATGTATTTATCTGTATTTATATATTCTGTGGAAAGCATAGGACAAAGAAATGTTCATCCAATCAAAACGCTCGGTCCGAGCGTTTTAATTGTCTCTCCTGCCTGTCTGTCAACGTATGTATTTGCATACCTCTGCACACCCTGTTCGCGCAGATAGATACGTCATCAGTGCGATCACGCACGCTGTGCAGACAGAGCAAGAATGGCAGACAAACATCAACAACCCAAGAATGGCAGACAAACATCAACAACCCAATCTTCCTTCCTAGTAGCCCAGCGCTTCCCAATCCCAGTCCTCGCGCTCCCCGCTCTGCATATTTTGCATGTCTCTCTTAGTTAACACACCTGATTCAGATAACCAGCTCATTAGAAGAGAGCTACATGCATGAACTGTGTACCGATTGACATGCTCCCTACACAGTGTTCATTGCTCCCTTCTCCCTGAGCAGGAGAAATCCGTTGAAGTTTTCTTCACTTCGGAACATTCATTCACGGATTGCGCTGCGCAGCATCTTCACACACAGATGAAACTTACTAGAGAAGTGTGACATAATATACCTCTGTAAATAAATACCATTTAAATTCACATCTAGCACACTTTAATTGCCCTTTGTATGGAACATATATGCTTGCTTTGAACTGGACCGTTGATGTAGCCTATTGTAATAATTTAATGTTGTCTCTGGTATTCTGCTCTTTGAGCGTATGTGCGTTCAGGGGGCGTGACTTTGGACGGTGATTGCAGAGAGGGTGGGACATTCGCTTTCAGTGCTATCAGGCTAAAGTTTGCATTTTCCGAGATCTCCAACTGCACCTTTAAGTAATGCATTATAAATGTAACTAATTAATTTGTTACTTTTTATTTAAAGTAGTGTTACATAATTTGCATTGCTTTTTCTCACCTCAGCTCACACCTCTTAGACCTTTATTAGAAGTTTATTTATTTATTTATTTATTTATTTTTCAAATGTTTAACATAATGCATCCAAGAGCAAAGCCTACTTTAAACTCAACTGTGTCAAAAAGAGATGCATACAAAATGCAAAACAAGATAAACCACTGATGCAAGGTTCTTTCCCACCAAAATGAATGCCCGTACCATAGAAGGAACAACACAAACATGTGAACAGGACAGCAGAGAAAAAGGATGCAGGAGAATAAGTTTAACACTCATTTCTGTGATAATTTTAATGAAAAAAAAGTGAAAAAAAAAACAAATAAATTAATGAAGTGAAACACAGATGTCACTTTCAGTTTAAATCTAAATTAAAGACCCATCTCTTTAACCTGGCACACTAACACATTTCTATAATTCCAATCTGTTAAAGAATTGTTAGGTTGCATTAATTAGGTCAGCTTGGGAACACTGTGTAGCACATTAGGTAAATAAGAGGAATGGCATATTATTCCCCCCCCCCCCCCCCCCCCCTCCTCCCACCTTAGTTGGGGACAAATAATATCTGCCAATATTATTGCACAGACACTATTGGAAGAGAACTGAACTGAGCTGGATGATGACAAAACTGAATCAATGATGAACAATGACTTTAACTGAAAAAAAATTGACTGTTTGCTATTGTCCTCTTGCACTATTGACACTATTTAACTGCTTAACACTGTAAAGTTGTTTTTACACAGTCTGTATTGTATAAAGTGCTATATAAATAAGGGTGACTTGACTTGACATTAGTATGGCTGAATCATCAAAAGTCAGCAGCTAAGACATTGGTTAAAAAATGAGATTAAATATAGGACATTTTATTATTTTATATATTTTGTTATTTCAGGTTGACATAGTATTCAGTGTTTGTATTTCACTGCACATTATTATTATTTTCAAGGTATATGGAAAAAAGTTCAAGTTTGATGATCTGCAAATATGTATTATGTGATGTAGTCATGTGACCCACAGAACATTGACACATTGCATAAACATAGCCACTGTGTTAAGACTGTGCCTTAACTTAGTTTACTAGTTAAGTAGTAACTAGACTGACCAACTAGTGGTTTGGCAAGCTAATCAGTCTTTTCAGATTCAAATCTTCAGACTTTAAAAATCTTGTACAAAATACATGACTAACTTTTTTAAAGGGGTCATATGATGCTATTTCAAGTTTTCCTTTCTCTTTGGAGTGTTACAAGCTGTATGTGCATAGATAAGATCCCTGAAGTTGCAAAGACTAAAGTCTCAAAACCAAAGAGATATCCTTTATAAAAGTTAAGACTCTGCCACACCCCCCTAAAACAGCTCGTTCAAACACACCCCTACATCTCTACGTCACGATGTGGGGAGATTTTCATAACACCGCCCAAATGTTTACGCAATGAAAGAAGGCGAAACTATTATTCTCGCTGTAGTATTGTTGCTGCCGCTGGCGCCATGTCCTGGAGACGCTGTTTCATTGCGAAAGCGAAACTACTTTTTTTGGGCCTCCAAAAGAGGATACAACTAGAAATCAGTGGCTAAGTTGTATTTACAACATTGTTCCAGAGCAGTACAACGCAAATATTCAAGTGTGTGCAGCACATTTTACGGAAGATTATTTCCTGAACTTGGAAGCTACAATGCCACCTGTGCACAAAGGCTGTTTCTATAAAGAGGGGCAATTCCAACTTTGCAAGGACAGTCTGGCGCTTCTGACTCACAGCCTGTAAGTACATTTCTGCCACTGGCGATTCAAACGCGAGTTTTGAGCAGTGTAGAGTAGTGCTTGTTGTTTGTCGTTTCTCCAATCACAAATGCAGACATGGTAATGTTTACGCGGCGCGATGCAACGCGACCCGTAAAAAGACAGTATAAGTCATTATAATCAGTAATTATGTCCCCACTGGATGCAACGAATTCCTCGTTTGTAATGAGTTTTATTGTTTTTGTGTGGTCACGCCGTGAAACACCATCACAATACGGTGAAGGGCGTAACATTTCCGTCTCACGCTTGAAGTATCCAATCACAATGCACTGGATAGCTGGCCAATCAGAGCATGCCTCGCTTCTCAGAACGATGAGCTTTGTAAAAATCGATGCGTTTCAGAAAGGCGGAGCTTAGAGGAGCAACAATAATGTACAGTATGTGGAAAATAATGTGTTTTTTGAACTTCAAACCACATAAACACATTGCATTACACCAAATACACAAAATAATGTTCTTTTTAGCAACGTCATATGACCCCTTTAAGACTAGTCTTAACAGTTTATGCAACTGGCCACCTGGTGTAACTGTGAAATGCACATTAATTACATTAAAATTAAACTATAAAATTAATCACTATTATTTTACTCTTTTAACAAACTCTGGCTGTATTGAATAAAAATGAATAAAAATTACTTAAAAATGAAGGCAAAGAGAATAAGATGTTAACATAAAAACTGTAGCTTAAACAGTAGAGTAAGGCTCTAACAATGCAGGGATATGGGTTCAATTCCCAGAGAATGAACATCATAAAATGTAAACCTTAAATACAAATTAAAGCGCTTTGGAAAAGTGTCTGCCAAATACATTACTTAAATGTAAAGGCAACAATGTTTTACTCTCTGTGTTTTTTTTTTGTTTTTTTTTTTTGTATTTTTGTACTGACTGTCATGACAACAGAAAAGTTTATGGAAGCTGCACTGAGAGCTCCAGGGCAGAACAAATCCACCGCTGAAAATGAGTACAACTGGATTCCAAGGAAGCATTCTGCTTTATTTTCTTTACCCAGGATTTGCCTTTTTAAAAATAAAATGTGTGCAGGGCTGTAAGAAATCAGGCTCTGTGTATCACTGATATGCCTGACACACTCTCGAACTATGGAGATCTCACATGCTCACACTCTAGAATTACAATACCCATCATGCTCAAACAACTCAGTGATCAGTGTATGTGTATGCGGGCTCCAGGGTCCAAGACAAATTTCCCCATTGGGGACAATAAAGTGTATTGTATTGTATTGTATTGTAACTCCCACGCCTGAATACTCCCATCTCAGTTTGTGTCACCATGGGTACTGTATGAAGGTAAAATGACGTCAAAAAGATTTGCATGCACAGGGTAAGATTTGTGAAAATGTACATAAGATAGCAAGTGTAAATAAATTTTTCATGTGCAAGAAAAGATTTGTAAAAGTGTAAATCGCATTTCAAGCGTAAGAAAAAAAGATTTGCAGAATTTTACAGATTTTTGTAAGTGTAATTCATGTATTGTGAAACTGCAACTTCATGCTAAGTCAAAATAAATATGATCTGTATTCTTCTGACTTCTGACTTCTGACACTTTTGGCACTGTTGTTTCGCCCAAATACAGCCAAAAGTATTGCAAGCCTGTGCACAGCGTTTTGCAAGCGAAAACAACCCTATCAAGAGCTGCAATACGGATTGACTGTGTAAACCCAATATGTGTGGAGAAAAAAAAAATCGTTACAGCTGTCTAAATGACTTATTGTGTGCGTAGGGCAAAATGTTCCCCAAATAACCTGCTATTTACGTCTGCGTCTTTGCGCTTGCAGTTTTGGCACGATTCTCTCACTGATTTCAGATTTGCAAGCGCGAGTGGAAGGCGGGACCGTCTTCTTGCAGCCAATCAAATGAGGCTCTCGCTGACTCTTAATTTACTCTTATCTGATTGGATCAATAAACACTCCAGCCGCGAGAACACATCTTTATCTTCATTTGACTCAGCGTCATTCTTATTGCAGGGATGGTATTTTTAACGCACACATATATATAAAAAAATAAATTAATAATACAATAAAATAAAATAATAAAACAAAAAGCATGATCCTTAGAAGCTGTTTACCATTAGGCTGACTACCACGTGCTCATATACTGATTTTCAAGCAAGAGTGAACTTTATTGGATTGGTTCGACATTGCATTGAAGTTTAAGATTTTAGATAATCTGCCTGCACCACTGAAATGATGTTAAATTTTACAATCAAAATGTGTAATAGCGCTTTGTCTCCAGATTTGACTATAATACAAACACTGACACTTCAAACCAAATCAACATTTAAAAAACTACAACTACTTTGACAAAATATAGTCTTTAATAATGTCTAAATATATGCATCTAAATGAAAAACCAGATGCAAAGTAACTATATCTGAATCAAATGTTCCCAGAAACCATGAAATACACAGTAATGTTGATATTTTTATATGGATATACAGCCATCTAGTGGTTACACATGGCATTACAGATGGTAAATGCATAATTTAGGGGTAAATATTTAGTACAGTAAAATCTCCTTTAAATAGGCTACACGTTAAAGGAAAAACAAAAATCTGGCATCAGCCCTGATCAGGAGACATGGTGAAATTGCAGATACTTTCAGTAGCATCAAGATTACAAACTAATATCATATGGTCTGTTGAATAGGAGGAGGATGATTAGGATAAATAGAGTGAATACACAGAAATGTCATTTCCTAACATTAGCTCGACATTCAGAATGAACACATGGTAGTCAGCCTAATGGTAGCCTACACAGCTTATAAAGGATCATGCTTTTTTGTTTTATTATTTTATTTTATTGTATTATTTATATATATATATATATATTTTTTAATATGTATCTGTTCATTAAAAATACCATTCCCACAATAAGAATGACGCTGAGTCAAATTAAGATAAAGATGTGTTCTCACGTCTGGAGTGTTTATTGAACCAATCAAATAAGAGTAAATCGAGAGTCAGCGAGAGCCTCATTTGATTGGCTGCAAGAAGAAGGTCCCGCCTTCCACTCGCTTGCAAATCTGAAATCAGTGAGAGAATCGTGCCAAAACTGCAAGCGCAAAGACGCAGATGTACCTAGCAGGTTATTTGGGGAACATTTTGCCCTACACACACAATAAGTCATTTAGACAGTTGCAACGATTTTTTTTCTCCACACACATAATGGTTTTACACAGTCAATCCGTATTGCAGCTCTTGATACGGTTGTTTTCGCTTGCAAAACTCTGTGCACAGGCTTGCAATACTTTTGGCTGTATTTGGGCGAAACAACAGTGCCAAAAGTGTAAGCGCAGAAAAATGGAAGTCAGAAGAATACAGATCATATTTGTTTTGATTTAGCATGAAGTTGCAGTTTCACAATACATGAATTAAACTCACAAAAATCAGTAAAATTCGGCAAATATTTTTTTCTTACACTTGAAATGCGATTTACACTTTTACAAATCTTTTCTTGCACATGAAAAATTAATTTACGCTTGCTATCTTATGTACACTTTCACAAATCTTACCCTGTGCATGCGAATCTTTTTGACATCATTTTACCTTCATAGTACTGGCCCAGTCAATAAATGGAAAATAAGAGTAACTTAATTTACTTATTTGGAAAAGTAACTCCGATATTTTGTTGTAAAATTAAAAAGCTATTTATTGCTAGTTAGTTGAAAATAATCTGAAAATGTAATGAATATTACTTGTAACATGCTACCCCCAACACTGGTTGCTAGATTATATATATATATATATATATATATATATATATATATATATATAATTTTTTTTTTTTTTTTTTCTTGGAATTTCGACAGCCAGGAACCTGCAATCCTCCTGAAATTTGTCAGCAGGAAAGGCTAACTGTCAGCCAGCAATGGATTTATCTGTTTTGCATGGAGACTCTAGTGACTGTAGTGGTTAGTGTTCAACAGAGTGTGGGATGAACATTCACTAGGAACAGGAAAAACTATTTCATCTCTGGTACCAGTACATTTCTCTGGGGCACGCATTCAACAGACACATGCACATACCGATAGGAAAAAAAAAAGTAGTCTTTAATATCTAAACAACATCAAGATAACAGTTATATTAAATTGAGAGCATACTGGTACAGTGTTTAGGTCTCTTGCTTTTCTATCTATTTTTAAGGCCACAGTAATCTTAAATTCGATATGAATTCAAACATCTCTCACCAAATTCTTCCAAAATCAAATTAATGTGCAATGCACATACATTTAATAGGATTAAACTCTTAAACATTTTGTGTACGTGACCAATCACTTTTTTCCCCTATTGTACTTGTTAGAAGAAACACCTAAGACAAAGTTCACACTTAAAAGATAACAGACACTATTAAGTCTCCTGAGCTATGAAATAGCGATTTCTCAGCTATAAAATTTAACTCTCTGGCTCGGCAGCTACTGGCTATATTCCCTTGAGTGTGTCTCTAACACTTTTACCCAAAGGAACTAAGCAATGTATCCACTGTTTAGTTCCCATGGAATGCAAATACACTTCGCTGAAGCAATTTAAGGTCCACAGAGGAAATATTCAAGGTTATAGCCAAGTAGAGAACCTCTATGTTCACATTCTGCATTCATTTGATTGTTGCATTGTGCTCCCTTGTGATAAGCACCCAAGTGGTCAATATGCTAATGCTTAAAGTAAGGATCTCCCATAGTAATACACCTCCCACTGACCACATCCAGACAGCCATTAGCAGGTCATTCACTCACAGACAATGTCCCACAGTTTATGAAGCACAGAGAATTGTGTGTGGTGTGATTGCACCTGAATGTGGTGGAGTTAAAGTGTCTGGCAGCACATTTGCATGCAGTGTTCAGCTTTTTCAGGTCATTCTTTCTGTTCAAACACATTTACTCTTAAATAATTCAGCTACATTTTCAAATTTTAAAAAATGACCAGTCATATAGGAAAGAGGTATCAATAGGTTAGAACAGATTAGCCAGAGAAAGATTACTTAAATCACCCATCCATCTACATTCTGGTTTAGCATGAAACAATGATGTTTTGCTATATTAAAAGATCTGCTCAGTATTTATGAAGTGGGATATTGTTGAACAGGGATAAATGATCTGCTGTCAAACAGAGAACTGCACTGCATTGTGGGTGTAATTAAGAGAGGCCCATCTCTCATCCTGCCTTAAAAAAACACAGCTCAGTTTGAAATGAAAGATTATAAGTACCAACTGAGTGTAATCATCATAATCCTCAATTATATGCAAAATTGTGTTTATAGAATTGTTGCGTAACATTTGTTCATTTGTACTGTGATGTCATCCTGGAGAAGCAGAGTTTTACTGCAATACAATCACTGATTACTAATGGACTTGAGTCACCTCATTACTGTATGAACAATTCTGTTCATAATTGAAGCTACTCAGTCTGACAAATGATAGCAAGCTACAGAGAACAGCTAAGTATATGAGTGTGCTTGAAGACTGATAGATATTGTGAAATATACGAACGAGTGTAAAATACTGTCTTTGTCCGTGTTTAAGATAGCTCGTCACCTGGGGAACAAAGCACATGCTCCCTTTGTTCTCCATGACACTTTCAGACTAGAGCTTTAGAAATATTAGAGAGAGGATGCTTACTGGACAAGCTCCTCATATAGTCATGCCACTGCATTGTTATCCTCATTATATATCATGATGAGGAAATAAAGATTTTCTGTATTGTGACATAATTTTTATGAAAAAAAAAAAAAAGGTTAACTGATCTAGATATGCTCGGTTTGTAAAGGCATGCTGTACATTTGAATGCCTCTGCTGTAAATTAATGCTCATCACATTAAACTAATATGTGGCCCCAAAGGGGGGTGGGGGACCAGTCTACCAGCACAGCTGTCTTACCTGAGCTTAACATCCATGAACATTTCCACTGACTAAGAGGAACAGCATGACATTTAAAAATGAAAGCACCGTTAACCTCACTTTACTTAGATGGTGCAGATGGTTATCTAACGTACCAACCATTTGGAGCATGTGGTATGTCAGTCAGTCAGTCTCTCTTTAGAATGGAATCTAGCAAAAATTCAAGGGTCTATTAAAGGGATTTATAAGAACTATACTGTAGTTATATGCAGCTTCAACACAGTGAAGTTAAAAAATGCAAGGAAATACAAGGAAATATGTATTTATCTCATTATCAGACTTTCCAAACTTAAGAAAAAAAATGCAAAAGAACTGCCAGGCGCACATCTCGGCATGGATGAAAGAACATCACCTACAGCTCAACCTGACAAAGACTGAGCTTCTTGTCTTCCCTGCCACTCCAACTCTACAGCATGATTTCACCATCCAGGTTGGTTCATCAACAATTACCCCCATCAAGTTCGGTCAGAAATCTTGGTGTAATCTTTGATGACCACCTGACTTTCAAAGACCACATTGCAAAAACTGCTGGATCTTGCAGGTTTGCATTGCACAACATCAGAAAGATCAGGCCCTTCCTAACAGAGCATGCTGCACAACTTCTTGTCCAGGCTCTTGTCATTTCTAGGCTGGACTACTGCAAGGCTCTTCTGGTTGGAATTCCATCATGCACAATCAAACCTTTACAAATGATTCAGAATGCAGCAGCACAACTGGTCTTCAATGGGCCCAAAAGGGCCCATGTCACACCTCTCTTTATCTCCCTGCATTGGCTCCCGGTTGCAGCTCGCATCAAGTTCAAGACATTGATGCTTGCATATAGAACAGCCACAGGCTCAGCACCCTCCTACTTCCACTCACTTTTGAGAATCTACATCCCCTCCAGAAGTCTGAGATCTATGAGTGAGCAACGCCTCTTAGTACCATCACAGAGAGGCACAAAATCACTTTCCAGAACATTTTCGTTCACCGTTCCTGGCTGGTGGAATGATCTTCCACCCCTATCCGGAATGCTGTTTTCCTGACAATTTTTTTTTGAATGTGTGACACCTGAAAACTCATCTCTTTCATCACCATTTGACTTCATCATAAAATTAAAAAAAAAACTTTACTTTCTCTTTCCTTAATCTCTCCCTGTCTAGCTTGTACTAATCTGAACAATGCCTGAAACTTGTAAAGAAGAAAAACATGCATACATGACAATAATCATTAAAATACACGAACATACAACCTAATTCCATAAAAAATAAGTAAGAAGTAGTAAGATCCAAGTGGAGGAGTGCTTATCATCTTATCTTATCTTATCTTATCTTATCTTATCTTATCTTATTTTATCTTATCTTATCTACATTCTATTCTATGGCATATGATAAATGCAAGAGCTGTCAATCTAAGTAATCAATCCAATCCAAACACATTCACGCTTGTCAAACAGTCCCCGACTGGTCTTTACCATGTTTTTTTTTTTTTTTTAATCTCATAATACTAAACTGAACATAATTGAAACCACTGGGAAACCTCAAACAGTTCTCTTTACATGTATTGTAAGTGTTTAATATAAATTATTCTTCAAATTATAATTTTAATAGTATTTTCTACTGGTTGAATTCCCTGATGTTTTCAAATGATGGTGAAGAACACCTGCTCTAAAAAAAAAAAAATATGTGATTTATTACAAGTTAGTAATGTTTTGTGACCCTACACACCAAAATGTGGCCTAAATGCTGCATGTGTATACTGTTTACACATACCTGTACTTGGCTTTTTTTTTTTTTTTTTTTGGTCTGTACCTAAAACATTATACTTATTATATTCTGCTAGTTGAGACCTTTCCAATATATGACACAAGACAATCTGTTTGGCATGATGCTTAACAGATCACATTTTCAATTAAAGTCATATTTTTATTTTTTATTTAGGTATATATTTTTGGCTTTTTTTTAACCTTTTTCTTTTTCAGCCAAAATCTGCTGTTTTTAGCTTTCAAAATCTGCATCCTTATTTTTATCTCATGTATTGTAAAATGATATACTTTAGCTTGAGAGTAGGCACTCCACCCTATTTCACCAAAGTCCACCCACGTTAAAATTTCTGGCCTCACCACTGTTACATGCTGTAACATAATTGCCATTTGAAATTCATTTGCCTGCCATGGGTTTTTATGAGCAATTTTAATACATAAAAAAAATAATTACTAAAACAGACTGAAGATTGTGTTGCATAACTGTTAAAGCTGTTTCAATGCTTGTAATGTTGATTCAAGCACACTATATGTATTGCAAGCTGAAAGTTTATTGTTCATTGTATGAGCTAAAAAAAAAAAATCAGATAAATGCTGCAGATAGTGAAATGGACATTGCTTGAAGTGTACAGTTTAAGTGCTAAAGCCTTGTATCAGCACTTCTGTGAAGTGTAAATAAATCATGCTGAAAAGATAAACGTAATTAAAACAGTTGCCTTGTTAATTTGTACCAAAGATTTGGCTGTTAATTTTAATCAAACAGTTAATTCAATGATTGGAGAAACTATTCCGTTATCTGGTAATTCGATTTATTTATTTTTTTATTCATATTAATGACTGAAATAGGCATCATCCATATTTATGGAAAATATGGATTCACTGTGAAAAGATGCATTCACTTACTCATCTCAGCATATGCATTTATTAACTGAACACTCATTTTCTTATTAACATGTTTTGTCAAATTCATGATGTAGTCCTGCTGCCACATAGAAAGTTGTTTTTCTTCAGAGCTCTGGGTTTTTTTTCTCACTCCTTTCCAACCTTCCTCAGCCGCCCCTATTAGACCACACAGTTGCCATGGAGATGGCACAGTCTGCCCACTTTCACTTTGCGTCTTGGATGGCTTGCTGCTTCAGTAATCCAGTTACAGCACATGACAGCATTCTGTCTGAACCAAGCCAAAGACATTCAGTAAAGTGTCATTGCACTAATGAATAGCTCATGGCTCGGATCAGGATGTAAGGAATGCTCAAAACTTGCACAAATCAGCTGCTCTCATCCCTTAATTTCCCCCTTGTTGTCCCTCAGGCCCATATGGGTTGGATCACAATAGGGACATCCGAGGTAGTGTACCAAATCTAAACAGACATTGCATTGTGCAGGGTCATTCATTCCTATGGGGTTTTACACATTTTTGATGCACAAAACAGGGACACAGGCATACAAGGATATAGGTATCTGGAGGACATCAATGTTTTCTAATGAAAATGGAGCAATGCTTGTACATAGAAAATGGTATTACTGTAAGTGGCAAAAGACTGCTTCAAAGTTTTCCAAGGTTTTCTGGATTACAATCAGAAGACAGTGAAAGAACACAATGAACTCAACCGAAATCCATTTGTAATTTGTAATGGAAAAGAGATGTTCAAAAGTGTAAATAAGTAAAAGATTGTAAAAAGTAGCTTTTTATATTCTTTGTCTTCATGTTAAGATACTTACCAGGCCATGGCATCAGCCTGATAGTACTTTTATTCGGTAAATAATTGGTTTGTGTTATTGTAAAATTGACTTTTTTGGTATATTCTAGGTGTTTTATCACTCACCCTAGTTGCTTCATCAGTTCTCTGGTGATGGGGAACCTTTAATCCCCAATGTTCTATGTCAAGGGACATGATTGCCCAATGTAGGGAAAGTTCAGCACTGACTAAAGCATCATAATTAATCTCAAGACAGCCCTTGGAAGGGTAAATATGTAACCAATGCCATTTTACACTCTGACTGACCTGAGAACTGCTGATTAATGCTGTTGAGCCATAGAGGTCAATTCTGCTGCTTGAATCTCTAAGGTAATAGATGCCAACCCTGTCTCACTAATCCTCTGCTATTACAGAGAATATTGAATATGGATCTGCATAATGAAATTACTTTGCCTTCTTTTTTATTTTAAAAAAACCTTGAGCAGCAGCGGCTATTGTAAGAAACACTTAAAATGCAGGAGATATTCCCTCAAGTGCCAAAGGACACTAATGAACGTTAAGCCTCTCAAATTGTTTTTCCTCCCCGTACTGCAGAACTGATAAGCTGGTCATTGGATAATAGGGGCCTTTAGGTAAGAATTGTGTAGAAACCATCAAGGGAGCTCTCACCCATATTCCAAAGCCTCTTATTTTTGTTTTGAGGGTGATTAATTATGTCACATATTAATAATATCTTAAAATTTCTTAATAAGGATAGTACTCTTAAACTCTAGCAAGTGGTTCAGTAAGTTCAGTCACTGTAGGGTTGTTTAACCCATACCACAAAAACATGCAGCCATGCTGATATGCTGAAGTAACAACACTCATGCTTGTGTGGTGTTTTTAAATTAATTTTTTCATTTGTATGTATATAATTCATTTTGATTCAATGTAAAAAAAAAAAAAATGTCAAAATGGAACCAGATGGCATAATTAAGGTATCTACCAGCAGGGGCTAACTCATTGGTCTCAAACTCAGTTCCTGGAGGGCCACAGCTCTGCACAGTTTAGCTCCAACTCTAATCAAGGTCTTCAGGATCACTAGAAACTTCCAAGCAGGTGTGATTTGGAGCTGGTTGGAGCTAAACTCTGCAGAGCTGTGGCCCTCCAGGAATTGAGTTTGAGACCACTGGGCTAACTGGTCTATTCTAGTCATTTAAAAGGGTCATTCTATGGATTGGTTGGTATGATTTGTGTGGCTGGTTGGTGTGGTCGATCGGTTGGATTTGATTGATTTTTATCATTATTTTAATGTTCTTGAAGTTCACTTACACCAATTAGCCAAAACATTATGACCACAGTAGGCCTTCTGTTGGCTCGGACCAGACAAGCCTTTACTGCCCTCATGCATCAATAATCTTTGGGTGCCAAACACCCTGTTGCCAGTTTGTGGTTGGTCCCTCCTCAGACCATTGTTGGTAAATTCACACCACTGCTGACTAGGAGTAAACCACACGCCTTGCCGTTTCAAAGATACTCTGACTCAGTCACCTTGCAATAAAATTTTGGCCATTGTCAAAGTCGCTCAGACACACTGATATCAAGAACTGATTGGTTGCTTACCATCTAATCTGCTCAGACCTTAATATGTGTTAGGAGATTATCAACAATTTTCTCTTCATCTGTGACTGGTCATAATGTTTTGGTGTCACAGTGTGTAATGTTTGTAAAAAGATTTGTTGATGTCTTGCTCTAGAAGTGTCCAATCTCAGTCCTGAAGGACCACTGTCCTGCAGAGTTTAGCTCCAACCCCAGTTAAACACACCTGGTCCAGCTAATCAAAGTCTCACTAGACATAGGCTGTTTCTCAATTCCAAGAACGCAAAGAACGGACTTGCATTCTCGTGGAGACCGGTCTTGCCAAGCTTCCTTGGAAGAAAGAACTCGGAAGGACACAAGGACACAGAATGCACCCTTGTGATAATTGAGAAGTACTGTGTTCTTGCTTAACTGACTGCATAGTCTCAGCATAAGCAGTGGCCAATGAACAATAAATATTACAAATAACTTTTAACTATGACTATGTTAAGATTCGTTTTAATATGCAATAAAAATGCAGACTTTCTCCAGATTTAACTTTATTAAAATTAAGCAAAACAAAATAATACATTTTTATTTTCAACTTCAAGAGCCGTCAAGTATTTGCGAGAACGAATTTAAAGCTTACAGGCTTCCGTACACCAGTGTTGTGCCCATTTTCGACTCCCTGCCAAATTATTAGCCCCCTCGTTGAAATCGCTACCTGATTGCCTAATCCTAACCCCACACCTAACCCTAAATTACCAATACTAGGGGGGTAATAATCTGGCGGGGGTCAGAATTCGGCACTACACCGGCCGCCCGCAGCATCTTCTGGGATTTCAAACAGCTCGATTCTCTCAAGTCTGCACTCGATGCATCCTCAATATCAAGAACACATCCAGGCACATTCATGAGTCCTCTGTACTTGTGTTCATGAGAATTGACGGTTGATGGTGACATAGAACGAGAAGACAAGGACGCAAGATCGCTGAAGAACTCATATTGAGAAACGGCCATAGAAACATCCAGGCAGGTCTGTTGAGGCTAGTTGGAGCTAAAATTGGAGCTAAAATTAGCTCTAGAGGCAGTCATATGCAAATGTATTTGTGGCATCACAAATCCTACAGCTTGCTTAAACACATGTTCTTTTTGTATTGAAGATGCCACTTTATTTTTTATCTCTTATATGCCAAAAGATCAAGGAAAATATGGGACCTTTAAACCACTTGAAGTGGCTTGTCAGAGACCTAACAGGGCACGTTTCTCCAGTGCACAATACTGTATGAATTACATATAGTACGTTAGTCTGATCACTGCATGATAGACATAAGAATATAGTATGCTAACATAATGCACCAGCATTATACATGTTTACGTATGTAAACCACCCCAGAACAATATTTTAAAAAATGTCAGGCAGATTAATATACAATCACAACAATGTAATCCAAACATTTTAGAGTGGCAACAATAAGAGCTTCATGGGTTTAGTTGTGGTTCGAATGACAGACACTGTTAATCCAGTCTCAAAAAAGTTTTCTGAGACCTCACTCAGGAGCAGATATATGGTGTGACGGGCATCCAAATCACTGCTTACACCTGTGAAGGCCAAGCATGTGATTGAATATAAAAGGTACGCCTGAGGCTCTGTCACAGGTTTTGGCTTTGGTTTGAGACAGTGATGCTACTGAATGATTCTATCAAATGTTTTCAGCCAGGTCATTATAGCTGCAATTTTTGAACCCTAATAATCACACAACATGTACAGTTTTCTATAAATATTTTGTTCAAAAGCCTTTTGTTCAAGTACAAATGCATAAATCCTTATCAAGTACAAATAAATAACATTTTTACATTTTAACATCTACGTTTTAAGTTACCTCACAGGCACAACGCTCTTTAACCCTATTGAGCTAAGACTTGGCAACAGCCTTCGCAAGTGTCTCTTGGGATTACAATTCAAGAATTGCCCCCATGGTTCTGTTGAGTGATTACACGACGAAAGAGATTGACCAAGAAAAAGTAGATAAGGTCAGTTGTTGGATCTTTTGAGATCAAATGGTGGGATATGCTTTTGGTGTTAAAGGGTGACTCCCTCACATGGCTCAGACCTTCTAATGCTGCTATAAGCCCTCAAAGCACAGTCTTAATCTTCTTAGCTCTTCATGTGAGACGCTCAAACACAGAGCCAGCCAGGGTGTTGAGAAGATACAGTACAAGCACAGAGAAATGACAGCCAGAGGCTAACACATTCTCAATGAGAGCCAAGCAGAAAACGTAAAGCAGTTACATTGAAAAAAAAAGACTTCACATTTAGCCTCTTTCTAACTTTATCACTGCTAGTAGAAGTCATTCATTTTGTTTTTATTTTGCCATAACTTGCCATTTAACAAGTGCTGTATAGTGATGCACAGTGGGTCTTCAGAGCATCTTAGATTCATTTTGTTCATTAGCTCAATATTTAAGTTCTTCAGACATTTTTGTTTTTATTAATAAAGTCTGTTTATATCAAACTGTTCTTACTCTCAAGGCATCAAAACCTGAAGCATGATCAAGCGCCTTTAACATCACTATTAAGACCTAATGGTGTCTTTATATCAGTGAAGATATAATGACACCATCGATAAGAACTATCGATGAAATAGGTATGATTTGAACAGTCACAAGTACAAGTATTTCAGGTCTTTCGAGGTTAAACAATTGCTTTCCCTGTTGAAAAATCCAGCATTTGCTGGTTAGGTATGTTTTGAAGCATGGCTGCTGGTTTGAGCTGGTTTAAGCTGGTCATGTGCTGGTCCTAAGATGGTTCTGAGCAGGAGCTAGTTGCTTAGGACCAGCTTAGGACCAGCTTAATCCAGCTCATGACCAGCAGCCATGCTTCAAAACACACCTAACCAGCATATGCTGGATTTTTCAACAGGGCTGTGTGCATCCATGTGAATCAAGCAGTTTATTCCAAAGATATGATTGCTTTAGATGATGAATAGATTTAATTCAGATTTTTAGTCACATATATAGCAAATCAGAGCTTGAACATGCATCACACAGGATACCTTTAGTGCCTTAATAGTGGTTCAGTTTTTGATGCCTTGGGAGTAAGAATGGATTGTTTATATTCCAAACCACGTGTGGTGTTGTGCATTTTTGACGTGCATATCTTGGCTTGGCATGGTTCCTCAGTCATTCCACTGAGGACTCTTTTGAATTGGAAAGAAGTTCTGAATGTGCCTGCATGCCTGTGTACAGAAACTTTAAGTGCATGCAAGTAACCTTGTAGAGCTGTCACAGTCTGACAACTATAAATATGAACCCAGGATAAAAAGCGACCAGGAATGGGGGCACACAAGGCTGATATTTTGGGATTGGGCCTGTCTTTGCACCAGCTTCATCAGGTGTCCCTTCTTGCAGTGATTCAAAAATTCTCAGGAAATCACTGCTCAGCATTTTGGTCTTGAATAGGTAAACACTGTTTCATAACAATGACAGTCTGCACAGGCTCTGGACAAAAAAAAATCATGATTTTTCTCCAATACATCATATGCCACCTCATTCTTGTGCTCGGCATGACAAGTGTTATGGGACTGCATGTCATTTGCATAAAAGTTTTATTACTTTTCTCTTTCTTTTGAGTACGCATATGAGACTGTTTCATATGGAACTCCTTAAATAAATGCTTCATTCATCAAAGGATAGAAGTGACTTTGACGTCCCATTTCTTTTTAAGTATGCTTTCACATAACGTAACTCACTGTGCCACACTTGCCACTTTTCCGGGAGAAATGCTGTTTTAGGCATCCAAGTGTAAAGAAACAAGAAAAGAATGAGGAAGGCGAGTCGCCCTCCTTTTTAGAATAGTAATGATATGGGCTCCTTTGTTCACCATTCCACACAAGCACTTTTTCAAATCTCATTTTGGACTGCAGTGATAGATGAGAGCAGTCAAGCAAAAACAGCTTCTCCCCTGGGATACTGGATCGCTATCAAAAACGTCAAAGCCACTATCATGTCAATCTACTTTTAAGCATGTGCATATGCCTAATTTCTTTGTCAATGACTGACAACAGTGATTTCTTGTTGGTGAAGGTATAGGTGCATTCATTAAACAGTTTGTCACTTTAGTCACTCTTATTGTTGTGTCCTTCCTATGCAAAAAAAAAAAAAAGCTGCTCATGACAAAGAAGAAAATATATGTGAGAAGAAGATAATCACACAAACACAGACCGGGAAAGAATGATAGCGGAGATGGAAGATAATACTATTTTCACCTATTGCAGCCTTGCCTTAATATTGTAGGGGGGTTATGGCTGACACGCATAGTGGAAAATAAATTGAGACTGGAGAAATGCTGTGAAAGCCAGTGATAGCAGTGTTAGTGAAGACTCCAAATATTAGCCACCTGTTCAAATAATGGCTTTCCAAGTTATCTTTCCACATCTGTTTTCTGAGACTCGTCAGAATCTGAAATGAGATTAATCAGGAAGTTCCTCATTGAATCCAAAGCACATTTGGAACAAAGCAAGCCGGCAGAAGCCAGCAGAAGTTTTGTTCAAGGTTATATTTTTGCCCTTTCTTGCCAATTTATAGACAGGGACAGTCATAAAAGTGACTAGAAACAGTGTGGCCTTGGAGCACAAACCAGACTCAAACACACGCACAGCCCACCAGACAATGTTGCCAACTAAGAATGTTTTTATTTAACACCTGTATATGATATATAACATAACAAAATTGTATTGTACAGAAACATTAATAGAGACCTACAGTGTGGGGTTTTCTGAAACATTATAAACACATTTCTTTCTAGTTAACTTTTTTGTTTAATGTTTGAAAGTGCAAAAGTTTTGATGGGCCAAGTGAAGAAACAGGTGACACTATGTATCTGCACTGTAACAAAGGAAACAATGAGACAATGGCGCCGGAGGATCTCTGCTGTCTTCTGCTTGATATCACCTTGGAGAAATCATTATTCACGTCCCAATTCTGTCTCCTTATGTAGTTGTGGTTGTGCTTTTAAATTTGCAAAGCTTCAAGGCACCAATATTTTCACTTGTGCTGATATGACAACAGCCACCACTAAGAAACTTGCGCAATAGGAACAGAACTGTGTTGAATAATTGATCGCCTATGAAAGGATACTGCAATAACTATGCATAATTGAAAGTGAGGGTTAATAATTTTCTGGTATTTTGCAAGGGCAAAAACACGCCAGTGTTACACAAACAGCAAAGCATGGTCTAAATTACATGGCCCATTAATTTTCGAAGGAAAGTCATATCAACATGCTGCTAATTGTTGCCACATCTCAGTTGTGTTATCAGCCATGAGATACTTCAAAGTGCTTCCACTGATTTTCTGCAGACAAAAAATAAAATGCACCATGTTTCTTACAGCAGCAAGCTAAATGAGAGTGATTTTACAGATTATAAAACACAGACGAAAATGTATAAATATCCAGTTAACCATGGTGAGCTAAATCATGAATGAGGAAATAAGCTTGTTTGAATCAATTACATAATACAAGCTGCCTCTTGAGAAAGTGAGAGGTCAGTCATTCAGTAATCCTGGGCTATTATAATGTCTGCTGACCTCAGCAGATGATATTTATTTGAGAGCCGTCCAACACATCAAAAACATCAAGCTAACATTAATCATCTTCTCCGATGGCCTTCCTGGCCTTTAACCCGTTGTGTCAAGACCTACAGATGAGGATGCTGTGACCTGGATTTTACAATTGATTAAATTACATATTCATGACCCATGAGAAGATGGATCTCCCATTTGTTTGTTTATTTATTTAATATTGTCTCACAAGTCCCACATAAATGCAGATGAGGGGGTTGAGCCATGTAAACACATTAGCAATGTAAATGCACTCATTTGCTTTGTTTTTTGCACTTTTGCAGGAGGATTTCAAATTAAAGTGACTGAATATTTATTGTGTAAGGACTTCTAAGGTTCTAGTGTGCTTTTAAAGACAAGAAAAGAACATAACAGGATGTTTGGTGTCCAGAGAAGAGTTTATGCAAAGTATCACATTTTATTATTTTAAGGGAAGAGCATATGCTTGGCCCCCTTATGTGTTGTTGGATAAACATCAAAGCTTGGCCCATGGCCCAGCCTAAAATGTGTTTAGAATTTATTCCACTCCTTCATACTAGCAAACAACCTTCTAGGCTCCTACAGGGCAACTGACCCTGCAATTAAAGGGAGTTCTTTTGGATGAAAATTGTGTGCCAAAATAGCAATACATCAACAGCTCAGGGGTCAGTTTTATTTAAGACTGTTAGTATGTAACCAGTGCTGTAAATGTGAGTGTATATGATTAGATCAGATCTGTTTGGGGTTACAGTGCATCTGCCCCAGCTGCGGTTCAGCTGCGATGACAGCTCTGTGAGATAATTCCATCTTCACAGATTTCTGCTTCAACAGATCTGTCAAAATGACAGAACAACCCAGCCAGTGCTGACAAAATGAAATAGCAGTCTGATGGCGATCAAGCCAATAAAATTGCAATGTGTTTCTTTAATGGCACATTCATTCCTTTTTTGCAATGTATTTATCTGCAAAATCCCAAAATAACCACTAATTTTATACCTGAAGAACATTATTATGAGTCTATTTCTTTGACAATTTATTTAATATTATCCTCAAGCCATTATTTCAAAGGAATGCAGGGAAAAGAGCAGACATATATCTTGACCCTCTGAAAGCACCGTCTGCATAGAACCAGATATGAGACAGCAACAAAGACAAATTGGCTACATTGACGTCACTCAGTGCCAGTGGAATAGAACTCTTTACAAAAAGAGAAAAAAAGAATAAAATAACGTTTTCAAAATGTTGTCATGCAGCAATTATGTAGCTTAACATTTTTTTTTTTTTTTTGTCTAACCATCTGCTTTCAACAGCTCAATTCCACAACTACTTGAGTTTCTCTCTAATGGTCGAAAGTTTTAGGAAGAAAATAGATAAGAATTGCAGGAGTGATACTGAACAGTAAAACAAGGTCATGGTTTTATATCATCAAGTCCTCAAAATTGTTTCTGGCAATATCACAAAGGATGTCCATATTAAATATTTTTATTTTTAATATTTTTTAATTACTATTTTAATTATATTTTATTAGTTTACACATGCATATTTGGAGCTTCAATGGATGGACAAAAGAATACTAGAAATATCTTCAATCTTATGGGTTTGGAACAAAACAAGGATGAGTAAATGATGGCATTTTCGTTTTGGGATGAAATTACCTTATTGACAGCATCTCTCAATTGGAGCAGTATTTCCAGTCACTCTGGGTACTCTGGGGCTTGAGCACCATTGGAAAAGTGCAAGATATTCCCAAATAATTTTAACCCAAAAATGAGTTAAGAACCTCTCTGTAAGTGTATTATTTTAGCCTAAGCATGATTACTTGTTTATCCCTATAAAACTTACTGTATCATATTTGATATGCAAATGTTAAGGCTGTCCACATACGAAGATTTTTAAGCCCGATTTGTACCCCCAAACTATCAGGGTTGTCTTGCCAGATTCAAGGCTTGTCGCAGGCGATTTTTTTGGTCAAAAGAATCCTCTATTGTGTGGTCTCATTAGAATTATTTAACTCCCAGTGGTGTAATGTAACAAAGTAATAATACAAAGTATTTTTTGGGAGAATCAGTACTTTACTTGAGTTTTTATATTTATGACAACTTTCATAAATGACAAATTATGAAACAAACTACAGGTCCTTCTCAAAAAATTAGCATATTGTGATAAAGTTCATTATTTTCTGTAATGTACTGATAAACATTAGACTTTCATATATTTTAG
>JAFVLL020038878.1:0-20427 GCA_021397915.2 Tor tambroides
CGTCAAAATCCAGCCACATATTTGTTTAGAGCTGTTTTGGCTTGTAAACGGTGCTTGATCTGTGCGGATTTCTCTCCTGATTCAGACCAGTCCACCTTTTACTGGAGGAAGCGTTATTATGGATTATGCATTTGTATTTTAGTTAAAAACATCTTAAAGATGGATTTGTTTCAGCTTTTGTCTTCTCAAGATGTTAACTGATGGACTGGAGTGGTGTGGATTATTGTGATGTTTTTATCAGCTGTTTAGACTCTCATTCTGACGGCACCCATTCACTGCAGAGGATCCATTGCTGAGCAAGTGCTTCATTTCTCCAAATCTGATGCAGAAACAAACTCATCTACATCTTGGATGACCTGAGGGTGAGCACATTTTTAGCAAATTTTCTGTTTTGGGTGAACTACTCCTTTGTCTCAGATGTTTCTTCTAAAACTCAATTTGGTCTTGTAAATTTAGCTGTTTCAGACATCGATGAAATATCATCTGAAAAGCCAGTTCTTTTTTTTTTCTCTGAAGACGAGTTGAGAAGTCTCCATTTGCGCTCCATTTAATCTCACTGCTGTTTAGGAGAAGCGGTCTTCCTTTAGGGTCTGTGTAGAGTAAATACACGTGTGATTGAACGCTCAGGCTAGTGATGCAGCGTCAGATGTAAGACATGAGGGCTTCCTTCTGTAAGGCTCCAGGGTGTTTTTTGTTTCAAGCACGGATTTGCATTGTGGCGAGCCAACTGGCTAACCAAGTCCATAAAGCACAGTAGAGCATTACTTTTACTCCTGAAACACAGACTATTCAGCGTGTTTGACCGGCAGGCTTGCTGCTCCCCGCAGCTTTAGACATTTAGTCATCTGCTGCTGTTGGGAGTGAAATTGCAGTGTTCACATAGAGCTAATAGACTTAGATAATTGATATTAAAAATATTTAGATTTATCAATTTAGATCAGGCATTAAAATGCATATAAATTAATTTAATTTGCTTTTAAATGCTTTATTTCTGTGCAGCGTGAATGATTAGTTAATATTAAGTAAGTTACATTTTAGACACAAAATGCTTGGTCAATCATATTCCACGGCTCAAACTAACTCTTAGAAACAAGTTATAAAAGGAAAACATCAGGTTTCATTCAGGTTCCTCTAGTGGGTCTTGTAGTTGTGCTTCAGTGGCAGATTTTGTAGTATGTAATATCATTTTCTGTTTTTTTTTTTTTGTCTTTTGTAGATGAATAAATAGGAACAATTTCAGGTCATTTTCCTCAATTCCCTATTTGTCACTATTTGAGATAGGCTAGGGTTTATAAAATTTCCAGAGGCTTTTTCACTCATTTCTCACACAATTTTGTCACACAATTTTGTCAAAATGCATGTTTTTGGTGAGTGACCTCGTACACACAGTCTTAAATGAGTTTAAAAAAGTCCTAAATGACCATTAAGAGTTCAAAGAAAATCGGATGTGTGTCAGATGCATGAGGTTTTAAAGAGACAGCGCTACTTTTAAAGTGAAACCTGCTGCAGTCTGTTTACATGTGCACCAATAATGCGATTTATTTCCAATAATTAGAGTAAGGACTTAATCGCATTAAGATGTTTACATGACACCAGCAAACCTCACTCCAGTTTACATGCAATTTTCAATATTCTGATTATTCTCTGAGAAGTGTGGTTTTTCTTATCGTCTTTACTCCACAACATGATGAACTGACATACATTAGACGTGTTACTGTCCACTTACATCATATGAAAAAACATGACTACAGACATATATTGGAAGGTTATTTGGCACCGTGATGAACATCGCGATCTCACAAAGTTCTGTTATAATCAACAAATCTCTCTACACGGCACAATAAATCTATTATTTACATCGAGTCTACACTTGAGAGGATCCGCGAGCTTCCGTAACTCGTAAAGTGGTGAGTGGATTCTGAATTAAAACGCCTCTGATTGGCCATTGTGTTCAAGAAATCATCAGATATATCTCTGATTGGCCACATTGCTCAACGCTGCAAAAACACATGGTAAATAAAAACCTTTACACAAATACGCATTGCAGCATTTGGCAAATCTGCTTCACCAAGTCCTATTTTTTTACAGCCTCAACTGAGGATGCTCTTGCTTTCGTTTAAGGGTGCTTAACGTTTACATGCCTGTTTTTTGTGATTAAAATGGGCATACGCCACATATTTTAATATGATTATGCTTGCTATGATTATGAGCTTAATTGCATTATTTAGACTGAAGTATTGAGTTTACGTGAGGTAAAGTTTAATTGCAATATTCCCAAAGTCTCATTATAATCGCATTATGAGGGTATATGTAAATGCAAACAATGATGTAAATCAAAGAACTAAAGAAAAAGAGATTTACTCACTGCCCTGCTCACTTGAATAAAGATTAATCTATATTCAATTTATGTGAAGATTATTTAAAGTTCACTTAAATTAAGTTGTTGCTCTATTTTTTCAAAGCCTATTAAAAAAATAATAATAATGGCTTTAAATAATACTGTAACACTGAATGACTGTAATCAGTGGCTAAAATTGAGAGAGAAATTGCATTTAATAGAGACATCAGTAGCAGAATTGGTATCAGTGGTACTGGCCTTCATTAAAGATGCCATTAAACGCTTATTTAAATATACTGTCTTTGTTGTTTCTGCACTAATCTGGAGATTCAGTGTGAAATTGACAACATATTATATCATTATGCGATTAGTCATGATTAATTACAGAAAAATGTGCAATTAATAAATTTTTTTTAATCGATTGACAGCACAATTTTTTTTATACTCAACTGTGCATAAAAGAGACAGAAAATGAAATATACCTGTGCTCTCTCTGAGCCATTTATTGCCAACTTAGCAACTTTGTCGCTCAATTTAGTGGCATTTCATACTCCTTTAGTGACATTTTGGACAAACTGTTTTGATGGTACTGGCCCACAATACTTACTTTCCTGACACAGACATGAGCGCTGTAAAATAAAGACATTCTGCCGCTTCTAACTTTCTCTCTGAGTGATCATTTACATGTTAATGAGGCCGAAATCACAGCACAGTCGTGTATATATATATATATATATAAAAATGGGCACAAAAAGCACTTCTTGTGTTTTTTGCCTCAAGTTTGCATGCCTGTAACTCAAAAGGTATTAAAGAGATCTTAATATCCTATTAGATTCTGGTCCTTAACAAACTTTCCTTTTGCTTTCTTAATTTTAAAGGCCCTCAATTGTTCAATTCCCAGAGATATGGAGATCTAAATGCGGCTCCGTGAGTAAATTGGCTCTAAATCTCGGGTGGAAATTGTCATTTTGACCCCCTTCTACAAAACAGTGGATTACTCAGTAAATATACTTCTATGACATTTAATATTTTGGCTTTCATTGCTATTTATGTTGGTCTTTCCACAGAAAATAAAAACAAGTTTTATTTAGAATTCAACTTAAAATTTGAGCACAGAAATACAATAGGGGACTGACACTAAGCAGTATGCAAATTACACTCTGTGATGTCATGAATATGCTAATGAGCGACATTTAACGACCTCGAGCAAGTTTAAGCTACTTTCCCTTAAGTAATAGTTGTCAACAGTGGTCTGAACGCTTTCTAATGTCCTTATTACAGATGAGCTGTTGACACGGGCTACTGAGTTTGGCCTTGCTTACATCCTTTACTTCCAGCTCTTTTGACATCCAATCGAAAGACATTTATTCCACATGCATACAGTATGCATAGAAGCTCAGAAAACATCGTCCCCGTTCTGTTCCCCCGACGGTGGCTTTAGGAAGCAACAGCTCTTAATGGGGATGGATGGCACCATTATGTAATTCTAGACAAAAAGAACAGATCAACTTAGAGGAGGGGAAAAACTGTGAGGGTAAGAAAACAAACAATGAAAAGAACATTCAAAGTTTTCTTTCCACTTCAGCTCAGTGTTCATAAAAACACACTTTCAGCTTAGTTCAGCCTTCCCTCCGGGGACTGAAATCGAGAGTTTGGCCTTGGAGAGGGAGAGGGAGGGAGACTTGTTTTTGTGTCTAATTGTCGTGGTGATTGAGAGGGAGAACAGAACGGAGAATGAAAGCGTGAAAGAGAAAGGGCACTCGGTGACACGCTAGTACCCATGACGACGGGCCCTCCGGGGACCGGCCCCCCCTTTCGGAGCTCCACCTCCAGCTAAACACCCGCTAATTGGGCCACTTCGCTTTGTGTGCTTCTCCACTGATCCTCGTGCCAGAAATATCAACATCCTTGTTAATTCTCTGTCGTCTAATCATTTTCTCTGGAGCTGGTTTGCGAGTCGTTAATCGCGCTGCTATAGATTCCCCCGATCATAAGGAATCCAGAACGTGTGACGGAACAATGGAGTCGCGGCTAGTATAAACTCTGCGAAGTAAATTGTACGAAAGCGCTCCGTCTCCTTCATGGTGGTGAACGCTTTGGGGAGGATCTTAAACAAACGTAAACCTTTTGTGGTGATCACAGGCTTCAGACCGGTTTAGTCGGCATGCACCAAATCAATTCAGTCTGGAGAATGTTTATTGCCGAAATTTGGTCCGAAGCAAGATGGGTTCACTTGAGGGTTTTTTTTTTTTTTTGAGTTTCCTTTTGAATACATTTATGTATACAGAACGGGCTAATCTCTCTTCCTAGTCATAGTTATTCAAGTTGAACTGTATAATGAACTGTATGTGTTTGTGACTGTATAATCAGAGTAAAAATTTAACTTTTTTTCATTAAGCATTAGTAAAGCATGTAAACAAACAAGGACATATAATAATAATAATAATAATAATAATAATAATAATAATAATAATAATAATAATAATTAATTATGGTATAGTATGAGTAAACAAATGTAGTTGTGGAAAAACTTTATTTTAATTATGTAAACAAGAATGTGAAAAAAAAAAAAAAATGTATTACTTTATTTTCTAAAGCTTTGACTAATATGGAAGCCCGTTTCTGCCACTGAATAAAAAATAAAAAAATGTTATTGCGACTTTTTTTTCCCTCAATTCTGACTTTTTTCTCAGAATTGTGATATAAACTCGCAATTTTGACCTTTTTTCTCACAATTCTGACTTTTCTCTCAGAATTGTGAGATATAAACTCGCAGTTTTGACTTACAATTCTGACTTTCTCACAATTCTGACTTTTTTTCTTGCAAATCTGACTTTTCTCAGAATTGTGAGATATAAACTTGCAATTGCGAGTTAAAGTCCAGTTTTGAGGGCGGAAAAAGACTATGTTCTCAGAAGTGCGAGTTTATATCTTGCAGTTCTGACTTTATTTCTCAGAATGGCGAGTTTATATCACACAATTCTGAGAAAAAAAGTCAGAATTGTGAGATAAAAAGTCACAATATCCTTTTTTATTTTTTATTCAGTGGTGAAAACAGGCTTCCATAGACTAATGAACTCAGGAGATATTTTTAAAAAAGGTATTTAATTATAATTTGTAGGGCTCAAGTACACATCAAATGTTACTTAAGAACCTGTTGCCTGAAAATGTTAAACATTTAGTTCAACAGCAGCTGATTTAGTAGTTGTTTGACATTCAAATATGATTGTTTATAAGACTGATCATCGACCGTTTTCACACTTGACTCAAGTTCGTCCATCTTCAGCAATGTCACACTGCTTTAGATCACATTCTGCTGTAGTGACTGATGAAACGTCTCTTCACAGAGACAAATGAGTTTGTACAAAAGTTTACTCTGAAATGGATGTCAGATCATAACTGAATTACCTTTTACTGTAAACTCAGAAAAATGGAAAAAAGTAAATATTTAAGCCACTATTATATTTAAAAAATGTACTTCATTCTCTTTGGAGGTCTGAATGAAATTGAATAATAATTTAAAAACAGAGTAATAATTAAATAATATATATTTAAAAAGAAATAAATTAACTTGTTAAACTTAATTAAATGAAAATATAATTTAATATAATTTAAGAAATTAAAATATCATTATTTTTTGAATGTACAAATAAAAAATATTATTAAAATATTAATATTCATTTATTATATTAATAATATTAATATCCAAATATTATTTTTTATTTTAAAATGTTATTTTTCTTTTCTTTTTTTATTAGAATATTAATATTCATTTATTATATTAATAATATTAATATTCAAATATTATTTTTATTTTTTATTATTTATTTTTATTTTCTTTTTTATTTACTTGCTGTCAGTTGTGTAAGTTTGCATGCCCTTGTGTTTCAGAGTTTGACTGCATGCAACTAGCAGTTCGAGAGAGTATTACATCAGGGAATTTGAAAGCAGCATAATTGCCTTACAAAAGAGCTTTGCAGTAAATGTTTACTGCCAGTCCACTAACACTACCTGCTATTCTGCACACCAGCCTCCTGCTGAGAGGAGAAAGCTCTGCTGCTCCGAATCAGACTGCTTTTAACATGATGCTGAACTTCATCTGTTTTATTAGGGTAATATATACTGTATAATTATGAATATCAACCAAGTTTATGAGATAGTGGTCCAGCAAAACATCATGTGAGCTTGTTTACTGAAGATGACAAATAAGATGATGCATGGATATTAAGGGTCTGGAATCATTATTATCTTAATTATGTATTATTGGCATTGGCAGCTGTTTGTTCAGGTTACTTTGGGCCACACATCTCGTAATAGTGCAGGTTAATGTTTTATAGGTTGTGTAAAATGCTAAATATTTCTAAGATTTTACAATATTCAACAGTAATTTCGTATTTTCCTCGTCTTTCTAGAATTTTACTGTGAAACCAATGGAGACTAGGTCATTTTCCTTTAATTTAATACATTCAAAAATCTATTATGCTGCATTGTGTAATATTGCATCTATCTATCTGTCTGTCTATCTATCTGTCTATTTATCTGTCTATATATCGCTAAATCAATGATTGACTTAGCTGTGACAATGATTGATCATAAGTTGTCCTTTAAAATATTTATATTAATACAGTTTTATAATCAATTAGGTGGGATGATTTTGCAGTACTGGTGTACAAAGGCAAAAACAGTAACTATAAATTTTACAATATTTAAGAAATCTTATTATAAAATACTTTTATACTCTATTTTTTACTTTAAAGACAATGGAGACTAGGTTGTTTTCTGACCTAATTTAATAAATTAAATAAAATTGTGATTGATATGGTAATTGATTGGAGGAAAAAATAGCTAAATTAATTAATTTAATTTCTCACTTTTTTTGGAAACTTTCAACTACAGTGTACTTTTCATACAATTTGCATCCAAGTATAAAAAGACTTTAAAATAAAATATTTAAAATAGACAGTCCTTCTCTTCCAGGCAAGCATACCTAAATACACTGAACAAAAATATAAACGCAACACTTTTGTTTTTGCCCCCATTTTTCATGAGCTGAACTCAAAGATCTAAGACTTTTTCTATGTGCACAAAAGGCCTATTTCTCTCAAATATTGTTCACAAATCTGTCTAAATCTGTGTTAGTGAGCACTTCTCCTTTGCCGAGATAATCCATCCACCTCACAGGTGTGGCATATCAAGATGCTGATTAGACAGCATGATTATTGCACAGGTGTGCCTTAGGCTGGCCACAATAAAAGACCACTCTAAAATGTGCAGTTTTATCACACAGCACAATGCCACAGATGTCGCAAGTTTTGAGGGAGCGTGCAATTGGCATGCTGACTGAAGGAATGTCCACCAGAGCTGTTGTCCGTGAATTGAATGTTCATTTCTCTACCATAAGCCATCTCCAAAGGCATTTCAGAGAATTTGGCAGTGCATCCAACCACCTCACAACCGCAGACCACGTGTAACCACACCATCCCAGGACCTCCACATCCAGCATCTTCACCTCCAAGATCATCTGAGACCAGCCACCCAGACAGCTACTGCAACAATCGGTTTGCATAACCAAAGAATTTCTGCACAAACTGTCAGAAACAGTCTCAGGGAAGCTCATCTGCATGCTCGTCGTCTTCATCGGGGTCTCGACCTGACTGCAGTTCGTCGTCGTAACCGACTTGAATGGGCAAATGTTCACGTTTGATGGCGTCTGGCACTTTGGAGAGAGGTGTTCTCTTCACGGATGAATCCCGGTTTTCACTGTATAGGGCAGATGGCAGACAGCGTGTATGGCATCGTATGGGTGAGCGGTTTGCTGATGTCAATGTTGTGGATCGAGTGGCCCATGGTGGCGGTGGGGTTATGGTACGGGCATGCGTATGTTATGGACAGCGAACACAGGTGCATTTTATTGATGGCATTTTGAATGCAAGAATGCCGTGACGAGATCCCGAGGCCCATTGTTGTGCCATTCATCCACGACCATCACCTCATGTTGCAGCATGATAATGCACGGCCCCATGTTGCAAGGATCTGTACACAATTCATGGAAGCTGAAAATATCCCAGTTCTTCTATGGCCAGCATACTCACCGGAAATGTTACCCATTGAGCATTTTTGGGGATGCTCTGGATCGGCGAATACGACAGCGTGTTCCAGTTCCTGCCAATATCCAGCAACTTCGCACAGCCATTGAAGAGAAGTGGACCAACATTCAACAGGCCACACTCAACAACTGATCAACTCTATGCGAAGGAGATGTGTTGCACTGCGTGAGGCAAATGGTGGTCAAACACCAGAATGCGACTGGTTTCGGACCCCGGACCCCCGCAATACAGTAAAAAACTGCACATTTAGAGTGGCCTTTTATTGTGGCCAGCCTAAGGCACACCTGTGCAATAATCATGCTGTCTAATCAGCATCTTGATATGCCACACCTGTGAGGTGGATGGATTATCTCAGCAAAGGAGAAGTGCTCACTAACACAGATTTAGACAGATTTGTGAACAATATTTGAGAGAAATAGAAAAAGTCATAGATCTTTGAGTTCAGCTCATGAAAAATGGGGGCAAAAACAAAAGTGTTGTGTTTATATTTTTGTTCAGTGTGTTAATGACTCATTATGCACAGCACAGATTTTCATCCAATCAGATGTTCTGTAGAATGAGAATGTCCTGCCCCCTGCAACTTACTAATAGCAAATCACTGTTCATGATTGTGGCTGTATTGTGACATTTTTGCAATATATTTTACTTTCTTCTTAGCTGATTGGTCCAGTTTTGGTCTGCAATCTCTTATCCCAAAAACCAATCAATTTTCTTGAACCCAAACAACAGTTTGCTCAAATTAAACACACATTTGCACTGAAACAGGGTTTGTTGAGGCCATTGGAGGAATAAAACGATCCACAAAAGCTCTAGAAGCTCTATTTGTATCAAATGAAACAATGCAAATCATGCGATTACGTGTTGCCTCTCCAGCACTTTCTGGCCTCTCTGAACCCTGTGCTGGCGTCCTGTCCAACCTTGGGTGAGGAATTTGGGCGCTCATTCCTGTGAACCCATAAATTCTGTTGTGTTGTTTTGGATTTTATTTCTCGCAGCATTGTTTACCAGTCTGTGTGTGAGTGAACAGTGAGTGTGAGTGTGTGTGTGTGTGTGTGTGTGGAGAACAAGATCACATCAGTGCATATCACACATCGGTTTTCATCAAGCAGTGTGTAAACTTGAGTTTATCTCAAGTCTACGATGAGACCCACAGAGTGAGTTCATCGTTCCCTGAAGTCTCCTGCAGTTTATGAACAGTGTCTGGAATGTTCTGTAAATAATCTGATTTCTGAACACTGCTGTTAGTTCTGGAAAATGTCTAGAGTGTCAGTTTTTTTGAGTGGTATTTCAGTGAAAAGTGTCTCTTTAAGTTGGAGTGGGGTCAAGCTTTCTCTTTTACCCACGCTGCTTACAGTTTTAATCAATTAGTGTGAATAATACAGACCTGTTCTCCAGGCTTCTTACACTGAAGCGGCCCTGATAGAGAGATTACAGTTTGATTCGTCATGCTTGCAGGCATCAGGGTTTAATCCTGCCGTCCTCTCATATGCTGGACAGTGGTATGGCTTTAATCTGAACACTCTTCCCACCGTCGACATCGACTGGTTTTATAACCCATAGGAACACTTAGGGTACCAGATTAGGGTTCTTCAGCTTGTAACAATAGCAACCCTTTTTGGTGCCAAATAGAAGCATATTTATGAGGTTCCATAAAGAAGCATGCTTTTAAAGTACTACCCTAGTGAAAAATAAATGTATTTCAAATACATTTATTTCATGCTAAGTATACACCAAATACATTTACATATTTATGTACTTAATAAAAATACTCTGCAATTGTACTTTTAGTATACTGACCTGGTATACTTAAAGTCTGCTAAACTGGAGCAACTAATTTTGTCCTAAATGTTCTTTAATTGTGCATAAATAGTGCTGAAGTCCAACTAAATATATACTGAAGTATATTTTGACACGCTATATCCCTGTTTAATGCTGTAAAGCTGCTTTGACACAATCTGCATTGTAAAAAGTGCAATATAAACTAGAAAGTACATTTCCTGAAGAAAATGTGAGTGGGTGCTTGCAGTGGCAAAACTCGCCACTCGGTTGCTAGGGTGTTGTACATGATTGCATACGAGCCAACAACCATGTCTGTACGATGTTATGGAGCTGAAATATGGCTTCTATATGTTGCAATATGGTTGCTAGGTGGCTGTAACGGTTTCTAGGGTGTGGTTACACAGTTACCATGTAGATATTCACAGAGTGGTTACTCACCCAAAACAAAAGAGGTCACCCCCATGCCTGTACAATGTTCTGGTGCTGATATATAGTGTATTCGTGTGTTTGTAAGGTTGCTAGGGTACTCTGTTTGGTTGCTATGGAGTTGCTTGGCAGCTGCCAATGATGAAATTCCAAAGGCTTCTTGTCACTATGAATGATATAAACCAACTACCATGCCTTCGTTGATATTCAGAATGGAAGATATCCCTCTTTGGAATTTGGTTGCTAGGGTACTCTGTTTGGTTGCTAGGGAGTGGCTTGGCAGCTGCCAATCATGAAACTCCAAAGGCTTCTTGTCAGTATGAATGATATAATCCAACTCCCATGCCTCTGTGACATTCAGAATGGAAGATATCCCTCTTTTGATATTGGTTGCTAGGGTACTCTATTTGGTTGCTATGGAGTTGCTTGGCAGCTGCCAAAGATGAAATTCCAAAGGCTTCTTGTCAGTATGAATGATATAATCCAACTCCCATGCCTCTGTGACATTCAGAATGGAAGATATCCCTCTTTGGATTTTGGTTGCTAGGGTACTCTGTTTGGTTGCTATGGAGTTGCTTGGCAGCTGCCAATGATGAAATTCCAAAGGCTTCTTGTCAGTATGAATGATATAATCCAACTCCCATGCCTCTGTGACATTCAGAATGGAAGATATCCCTCTTTGGATTTTAGTTGCTAGGGTACTCTGTTTGGTTGCTAGGGAGTGGCTTGGCAGCTGCCAATCATGAAACTCCAAAGGCTGCTTGTCAGTATGTATGACATAAACCAACTCCCATGCCTCTGTGACATTCAGAATTGAAGATATCCCTCTTTGGATTTTGGTTGCTAGGGTACTCTGTTTGGTTGCTAAGGTGCTCGACAATGGTTGCTAGGGAGGGGCTAGGAAGTGTTGAGGTGATTCATGATTGGCTGTTTGCTGCCCCGAGTCAAATGAGACCACCCTCATGTTTCTATGACAATTCAGTCCGGAGATATCCCTTTAATCTCTTTCAATGGATGTCTATGGAACTTGTTGCTAAGGTGCTCTAAATGGTTGCTAGGGCGTGGCTTGATAGCTTCACAATGATCCTGAGAGATTGATTGGTCGTCTGAGTAAAATGAGCCCGCCCCCTTGTCTCTATGACACTGTGATCCAGAGCTATGTTCAATACAAAATCCCTATGCAATTTACCATAGTAGGTGAAACGCATGCATTTCATGGGCCGTCCTGCTCCATAGTAAGTCAATGGGAAATTTTGGGCAGCTCCTGCCCCCCAGGGGTGCAACTTTTACCCCATTGTGAGGTATGTTCTTACAGAGCCTGCCAGCCTCTTCAAATGTGGCAAATCACAAGTTTCTGTGAAATCCTCGCTCTGAGCTATGATTTCAAATCAAAGTTTGTGCCAATGTTAAGTCTATGGGATTTTTTGGGCAGCTTTTTAGCCCCTAAGCGGGAACACCCGTCTCCCGATCGCTTATAAAAGTCATAGCACACCATTCCCGAATAATCCGCACGATTTGACGCCTCATTCGTGGGTCTGTGACAAAAGCTGCGGGAGGAGTTACGCGCCAAACTTTCGGCGGAAGAAAGAAGAAAATAATAAGTATGACGAATAACAATAGTGAGTGCCTTGCATTTTGCAAGCACCCACTAATAATGGTGACTTGACTTGACTGACTATATTTGATTGTGTATCTTGCATTTACAGACCAATATTAATTTCCTTTTTATTTATTTATTTACTTTGTGGAACTACTTTTGCATCCACAAAGAACCTTTCAGTAAGAAGTGAACCATGTTTTCCTTAATGTGAAGATTATTTTAATGATCTAAAGAACCTTTTTCCATTATAAAGAACGTTTTGTGGAATACATGTTAAAGATACCAATAAAGGACTTTTATTTTTAAGTAGAGAACCTTTTAAAGAACCATCTTTTTTGTGTTAATTGGCAATACGTGCTTCAAGAAAGGTGTAAATATAACACATGGCTGGTCAATGTAAGCGTTTGTTACATTTTGTCCTTTTGGGCGAGAATGTGCTTTTCCTGATATTGTTGTTTTACTCCTTAGGCACATTGCGTAGTTTATAATGTTACAAAATTACTGGTACCACAGCCAGACGTTTCAAGGCCATCTAATCAGGTCTTCCTGAATTGTAAAAATACATTGTATACTTTATGTAGAGGGATTTTTTTTCTGCAGTCAAACATCCGCTTTATTAAAATTAAACAATTTACAAGAGCCTTTTTAAAAAAAAATATATATTAAAACAGCGCTTCTATTACCAGAGATCCTTGTCTCTGAAGTGGCCTCAGATGAAGTGAAAGGTGTCCTGATGAAACTGTTGCTCAACATAGAAGCAGCACACAGCCAGGAGGAGAAAAGCCTCAGAAAGCTTCATCTCTGATGGCTAGGAACAGTTAGTGCATGCATTTTTTTGAAAATGTTGCTCCACACATTGTACAGAACATGTGAAATAAACATAATGCATTGTTTCTCTGGCCAGGGAAACATGCCTCCTCCTCCAGACAGTGTTTATTATAACTGTGTAAATGTAAGCCTCGTTAAAATGTATTTAGGCCTAGTTGATGAGATTTTTTTTATGCTTTTAAAAGAAGTCTCACCAAGTCTGCATTTATTTGATCAGATGCAGTAAAAACAGTAATATTGTTTTGAAATATTGTTACAATCTAAAATAACTGTTTTCTGTGTGAATACATTGTAAAATGTTATTAATTTCTGTGATTAAATCTGAATTTTCAGCATCATTACTCCAGTCTTCAGTGTCACATGATCCTTCAGAAATCATTCTAATATGCTGATTTGCTGCTCAAGAAACATGTCTGATTATTATCAGTGTTGAAGACAGTTGTGCTGCTGAATATTTTTGTGGAAACCGTGATACATTTTATTTTTCAGGATTCACAGATGAACAGAAAGTTCAAAAGAACATGTATTTATTTGCTTGTTTGTTTAATGTTATTTATGTTGTTCATGCCCCATTATCAGACTACCCTGTATTACATATCGCTCTTTCTTCAGAATAAAGACCTGAATAAACATCAAACCTCCCGATTAACTCCTGTTCATACCTTGGCAACTCAGAAGTTCCTTCAATCTGCAGAATGTCAAACCTAGCTTCCCGAGGACAAGCGTGGTTTTCATTTGCTTTGATGTTGGCCTTCCCCGTGTCTTTCTGCTTGTTCATTTAAACCGTGGAAGACAATCAGCACTAATGGATGAAAAATGTGATAAACATTGGAAAGAGGCTGGTTTGGGGTCGTGATGCTCTCTGGCTGGAAGATGAAGAGATGAAGTTTCGCCAATAAATGTGATGGTCTGTCCTTGAAAGGTTCAGTGCTTAAAGCGAAAATAATAAAAGACAGTCATCATCTTCTCTGTCTTCACATTAAACCAGCTTGTAGTGTCCTAGTGAGATCAAATTAAACCTGCCCAATTTTAGCTAAAACCATCTGTACTATTTTTAATCTGACATTAAGTAACCTAATATGAAAATGACATTGCCGTTCAAAAGTTTGGTAACACTTAAAGCCTTTATGTATAATCCATTATAAAAGTAGTAACATTGTACAGTCTCATGAATAATTGTAACCACAGTTAATACAATATAAAACTAATCAATTCATGTTACACTATGCGTTTTAAATTTAGTTATAATTATTTACGACAAGATATAGACTAATGTATTACAACACACATTATGAATAATTATAATGCATTATACCCTTTAATAACCCTGTCTAATGCATTATTCATAAAGGCTTTAAGTAAAGTGTTACCAAAAGATTTATATATATTTTTCTTGAAAGAAGAGGAAATGCAAGGATGCATTAAACTGATCAAAAGTGACCGAAAAGTCTTTCAAATTTTTACAAAAAATACTGTTCTTTTGAACTTTATATGCATCAAAGAATTTATATGCATCAAAATGAATCATGATTTCCACAAAAAGATGAAGCAGGAAAAACTCGAAAACTTTGATAATAATCTTTTATTACCTTTTCAACAGTGATAATAATCAGAAATGTTTCTTGTGCAGCAAATCAGCATACTAGAATGATTTCTGAAGATCATGTGACACTGAAGACTGGAGTAATGATGCTGAAAATTCAGCTTTAATCACAGGAATAAATTACATTTTATTATATATTCACATAGAAAACACTTATTTTGAATTGTAATAATATTTAACAATATTATTGCTTTTACTGTACTATTAATCAAATAAATGCAGCCTTTGTGAGCAGAAGCAGCTTTTTTTCCAAAAAAAAAAAAAAAGATCTTACTGACCCCAAAGTTTTGAGTGGTAGCGTTGGTATAGGTTTAAAGGGGTTATCGGATGCCCATTTTCCACAAGTTGATATGATTCTTTAGGGTCTTAATGAAAAGTCTATAACATACTTTGGTTAAAATTTCTCAATGGTAGTGTAAAACAACATCTTTTTCTCTGTCAAAAATAGCTCTGCTCACTGTGAGCTGTTTCGATGCATGTCCCTTTAAATGCTAATGAGCTCTGCTGACCCCACCCCTCTCTTCCGTGGGGTGATGAGCCATTCTCTGAGAGACTGTAAACTTTAGCCGCATTCATCGTGAAACTTGCTAACTAGCGTATTATTAAGAAAGGCGATTTGCAAAGATTCAATAAATAAAACAGTATACTCATTCTTTTATAGGTGAGGCTGGATCACAAATTATTTGCATGAACATAAACATTTATGTAGATCGGGGGAGCATTCCCTTCAAAAACAAAAGTAATCCACTGCATCTTCAGCGGCTCAGATGTCGGGAGTAAATGATGACTGCTATGTTCACTATTACATCCAACAACAAAACACCTCAATCACTTAATCTGAGACATTATTGTCTACACTTGCTCTGGTGGTGAGGCAATGGCGGACTGATGACAGCTCACTCAGGGCGGGTCTAAAGTTAAACGCTACTGTCAATCAACAATCGTGGGAGGGGCCTGGGTCTGTGTGACGTCACACAGACAAGAATCTGAGAGTGGCTTGATCTGAGAAAGGGGTTATGATTTTTGGGGATTTAAAAACAAAACAAAACAAAAAAACAACACTGGGTGGATCTTTTTCATTATAGGGTGGTTGTGTCCACACACTGCCAACACACATTTCAGTTCATTAAATTTTTCAAAGTTAGTGTTTTAAATGATCACTATTTCCTGAGGGTTAAACACCTCCTTTGAGCTTTTTCAGCCCTGATTTCATATCTTCTCACGTGCCCATGTCTAACGAGGCTCGCTGGTGCCAGTTTTGAGTTCCTTCATCTATCACATCCTATTTCTGTTGTTTGCTGGTCAGACAGGAAAGCAAGCGGGGGAATTTGGAGGTATAAAAGAATATGCGTATTCCCATGTGGATGAGATAAATTGCTGTTTATGTTTCAGCGTAGGCTGACAGACATAATGTTCCTTTGTTTATGTTTTGGATGAGGACCTGCCTGGCAGCGGCCGCTAGATACATGTCGAGACAGCCAGAGCTGCTGTATGACTGTACCGCCGTTTCCCAGAATGCCAAAAACTGGCACCTGAAGGCGTTTGTCATGGGATCATGCAATCTGAGCTCGAAAAGTCGCATTTGAATATATTTATTTGAATTGGTATTCCTCCTTCGCGTGCAGAAACGCAACGGCTAACTAGATCTTGGTGGCCAGGCTTTGCTAATGAATATTGAGGTGGGCCCAAATGGAGTATAGAGTGATAACTAAATGAGAATTCAGCTCCTCTGCCTGCTGTTTCTCCCTGATGGCCTGCCGTTCAGAGCCGTCATCAATAGCTGGAAAGGAAATAATCCACAGTGGGACAGGAGCCCCGAATCAAGCCACTTCCCACGGAAAGAGCCCATCGCGGCGGACACCAGCGCACAGGAACCGCAGCAGACCAAAATAAATGCGAATCCTCAATGTTAAATCCAGCTTCCTAGCGAGTAGCATTTGAGGACAGCGTGGTTTTCATTTGCTTTGATGTCGGCTTTCGCCATGTCTTTCTGCTTGTTCATTTAAACCGTTGAAGACAATGGATGAAAAATGCAATAAACATTGGAAGGAGGCCGGGTCGGGGTCATGATTGTTGAAATTTCGCCAATGTTTCCTATGAAAATAAATCGTGTTTTTGAGCCAAACACTTCGGCCTTCTGTGCGCATCTATGGGCGAAAGCGGCGAAGATTATGCAGCTTGTTACTCAACGGTTCCTGCACCATGCAGATGAAATGGCAAATGTATGTAAGCTTTAGCTGATTCATTCCAGGTTTCTTCCATGCGCAGTGAGTTTGAGGAGCTCTCCGGGAACAGATCCGAGAGGGAGGGAACGAGGGGAGCGGACGTGCTTCCAGAGCTCAAAAATGTCATCCTCAGAAAAACCGGCGACCTGAAAGAGAGCCATGTTTGCTTTGGATGCAATCGAAAGAGTCACCGAGCGATAACGGATCTTTCTCTGTTCCTGTAAATGACCCGTTGACAGATGGAAAGGAGACCGTCCTTTGTCCTCGTGCCATCGCAGTACCAAAAAAGAAACAAGGGCAAAAAAAGAGCGCTTCCTCTTGTATTCGTTCTATTTCGGTCTTACTGTGGGATTAGAGGTAGTGCAGGAGAAACCCTGTGCTTCTACATTTCTTTAGTGTCCAGAATGAATGAAGGTGTTGCATAGTGTTGTCACAATACTGAGATTTCTCATTTCGATACAATACCTTGAAAAATATCGATATTCAATACCAAAAAAATTCCACAACATTACGGGTGTAACATTTTAACAGTATATACTGTATGTTAATTCATTTTTGACCTGTATTGTCTGAAACTCTTGTTGTCGGAGATATACTACTACTACTACTACTACTACTACTAGTAGTAGTAGTAGTAGTAGTAATAATAATAATAATAATAATAATACAATAAAAAAACATAATTTTTGTTTGTAAGGCAGAAATATTACTATTGTTATACAACTGCAATAAAATTATAAGCATATTAGTAAGTATATTAATTATTTTACTTAATTTAAAATGGCAATGCTTATGTCTTAATAGATAAAATACTACTACTACTACTACTAATAATAATACAATATTATTATTATTATTATTATTATTATTATTATTAAAATTTTATAATTTATTTTTGTATCTAAAACAGAAATATTACTATTGTAATACAACTGCAATGTAAATATAAGTAAATTTGTAAATATATTTATTTAATTTTAAATTACAATACTTATGTCTTAATAGCTTAATAATCATAATAATAAATAAATATATATATATATATATTCTAAGGCAACAGAAATATTACTATTGTAATACAACTGCTATGTAATATACAAAGTTACTAACAGTGCAGGACAATACTCATTTTTTTGAAGTCTTAGCTTCACTTGCAATAGTTAACCCCCTCCAAACTTTTTTGGCAGAAAACTGCAGGCAACCCTTTAAGTTTGTGTGACTACAGGTTTACAAGTGGTAAATCATGAGCTGCTAGTGTGCAAATTAACACAGTGCTGTGCTTCATTCTTAAACATGCATGCAATGGACTATACTTATTTAATTAAAATTCACACTGTGGTGTGTGCCACCTCGCTGGTATCGTGGTAACTATAGTTTTGAAACTATCTAAAATATATTTTACTTTCTATATATAGAAAAATTAATCATTTTGACATGCTGCATCAGCATCTTTTCATGAACTCTTATTAACCTCTAGCAGCATGTAATCATATTTGTTGCTAATTTTAGATGGTAATCCTTGGAAATGAAAAACGTTAATCACACAGAGTGACGGTTCTCTTTTGTAACTGACCTTCGAGTCACGCTGCGTCATAAACAGGCAGAAAATATCCGCTTGAGTTACACAACCTGAGATTAGAGGATTGTGGCGTCACAGCAGCATCGTGTTTGTGTGTCAGAGAGAAAGCGTTTCACAATCGAATGGTGACCTGAGGCTGGTGTGAAACACACTCACATCACAGATGTTAAACTACCTTTTAATGGGATATTCCTACTTGCTGTCTCTGACTGCCAACATAAAGATGGAAGGTTCCAGCCTTGGCTTCTGATTGGTCGATACAACATTTTAGCCATGCCAAAAATTAGCAATATAGTAGCACTATATTTTTATATATAGTAGCACTATATATATGTTTTTTTTTTTTTTTATTTTTATTTTTTTTTGTTATCAGTACCTTTTAAGCCGTGACTATAATCACAATACAGTGATCCCTCTCATATCTTCTTGCTTAAAAGTCAAGTTTGTCATGTCTGCACCATCAGTCCAGTCTGACTGGAAAGGACTAGTCCTGCAGGAATGATATATTTTTGTAGGCCAGCGCAGGAGTTCTCATCACCCTGGCTACCTCGACAAATCTAGATGGGTTTTCTATTGCCAGTTGGATTATTGTAGAAAATAAGCTCTGTGACTGACAAAAGTTTGGATTTGTACGTTTTTTTTTTTAAACCAGGTTGTTCCACATCAAATTCGCAACAAAAATCATTGAGCTGATTTAATGACTATTAAAATCCAACTATTAAAATCCAATGAACACACCTTTTATGAATTTTGCAGCCTAAATCCCTAGTAAAAATAATATAAAAGTAATATATTTAAAATACATTTATTTAATATTAAATATAGTTCAGATCTATTAACATGTTTACTGACATATCGCTTGAGACTTACCGATATAAAAATTATAATCAAACTTTATTGGGAGTATTACTTGTGCACAATGAACATTTCTTCTGCACTAGTGACTATTTTATATTATATATTTCATTATGTATTTTATGTCATAGAATAAAACGTGAAAATGTCATGAGCTTTTGTTGAACACATCTTATTTCAGGTATTTAAAGTGCCCCTATTATGAGTAATGAAAGGTTCATATTTTGGTTTTGGGAGTCCCCAGCAACAGGTTGACATGCATGCAAGGTCAAAAAACACTTTCATTGTCTTATAATTTGCATTTATTTTTTACCTTACTTGCTCAATGGCTCCCAAACGATTCGCTCAACGATTCATTTTTCCAAACCCCTCCTTTGCGTGACGCTAATCTGCGGTGATTGGTCTCATTTTCATCTCATCTGGCCTGTAATGCCTGATAAAGCAGTTTTTTTGAGCGCAGTGCTGCTTTGTGTACAGCGTTACCGGGGAAACCGCTCCAAAAGCGGCACCTAGTGGCAAAGAATGAATTTGCATTTTCATTCAGACCAATGTGAAAAGACCAACAAGTGGGCGGGCAGTATGCTAATGTTTCATGTTGACCTCAACCTGAAACGGCTTGGGATTCGTTTTAAAAACGACTCGTTTCAATGATTCAGGTGACTCTTTCTTTTGAGAGACAGTAACTTTATACACGGTGCACTTTCATATTTAAAACTTTGCAGGATGTATTCATTCACTTAGAGCTGTGTTACACACTGCATGAAAGCTCATTTTCAAAAATACATAATAGGGGCACTTTAATAAAAAACCCAATTTAAAAAAAACCCCACTGACTTCAGGACTATGGAGCTGAAAGTGCAAAAATGCTCCTAAAATTTGTGTCTGGATTTTAATAGTCATTAAATCAGCTCAGTGATTTTTGTTGCGAATTTGATGTGGAACAACCTGGTTTTCCGACCAGTGTCAGATGGCAAGAAATAAAAAAAAAAATAAAAAAAAATCATACGAGATATTATTTTTGCTTTTCTGTTTGCTGACGCTTGTGGTGCATAAATAACGCATTTTACTATCAACTTCACACTCTGCA
>JAFVLL020038880.1:0-13115 GCA_021397915.2 Tor tambroides
TAATCCTGCATTTCTATGCATGTGAGAGAGTGAGTGAAGAGATTTCTCAGCACCGCGCGCTGTTCCCCTCTAGAAGCGCGCGCAGGCGGACGCGCAAAGCGAGAAGAGGTGGGGTTCTGGCGCGCCACAGGCTGTTTGATGAAAAAGGCACAATTAGGTTAGGAAAATAGTATAATTGTTAATAGCCTAATATATATGGTCCATATCCTTTTTTTATTGTGTTTCATTGCTTCCAGTTCACAAAACCAGAATTTGACAGAATCGGTTCAGGAGTCATTGATCTTTGAACTTTCTTGTGATCGAAACAACACGGCCTATTTCGGAACAAGAAATGTGATCTGATGGTAAGAGCCTTTGGACTGAACTGAGGATTTGACCAAAAGGAGAAATTGTCGAAAATCAGTTAATTATATACAAATGTTGCAAATTCAGCGGTTGGCTGTAAGAAACTGGGCTGGTAGGTATAGAATTCCTCTAAACATGCCTATAAATCAAATGTGATCGAAAAGTGTCCTCCTAGAGCATATGGCATTGACCACGTGATGGCCTTAAAAAAAAAACAATCTTTTTGAAACTGTTCGGGAGAAAACGATTCGCGTAGAGGTGAGTCGCATCCATCACCATTTCTTTTAGCAAACGTCGTTATCTGTTTTTCATAAAAGGAGTTGTTAGTTTTAAAAAGGTGGCTTCAAAGTGTTTAAGCATCAGACCCTTCTAAGGGTCACCCACGGAGCTCTGCTTGCTGTGTCATTACTTTCTCGTGCATGGATCATAATACTGAGCAATTGGGTCGTAAATTGTGATGAGTATTGATCGAGTTTGAATCCCATCCAATGAACAAATACAGTTTGATGCATTCAACAGTTAAGAGCTGAGCGCTCTTTGCTCTTTTGGCGCCACCCACGGGCATTTGAATGTACACACGGCTGGCAAAGCGTGTTCACGTTTGCTCTAATCTACCCTATAAATCCACTCCCTCATCGCCCACGCACACGCACACACACAGAGAGAGAGAGAGAGAGCCGCTGTTGTTGTTCTTATGCTGAAGAAAGGATACTAGATTGTGTAACAGTTGGTGAAGGCTAGACTTCACCCCTGAACATACTGTATAGAAATGAGCACATATAGGAATGAATGGAAATGTGTAATTAAGTTTTGAATGAAGACACTTGACAGCAGCAACAACATATGTTCCATATGTTTATTTCTTGTTTAAATTAGGGGCAGGTGTGGGCTCATGACATAATGGCATAAATGAAATCATAATGAAATCAAAAAACATAATGAAATCTTGTGTCAGAGTAGCTATGTTTACATGTAACCAAATAATCTGTTAGTAATCCAATTGATGGCTTAATCTGATTGAAAAGCCTTTATGTAAACACCAATCGATCTGACTGAACTGGATCTGAATGCAGTTTTGATTGAATTGGAAGGGGTGATGAAACCTGAAATAATCTGATAGGTAAAAATTGAGCACATAAATGCTTGAATCTTCCAAATTTGACTTAAAACACCTCGTTTTATACATACTTGCTTACATTTTACATCTTACGAATGTGCCTGTTTATTTTTGTCTCACGAACTGGTCAGTGGAGAAGACCGAACGTTGACTAAATATTTGCTAAAAAAGCTCTTCTTACATATGTCAGCTTTGTTTTTAGATGTGTCATCAAAGCAAAAATGACAACTGTATTCACAGTAGCTCCGGTGATGTCATTATAGTGACCTTATCCAGTTCTGAATGCAGTGAAGTTTTTTCATAATACATAGAGTGCATATTTAAATGAATATGTGAATCGGACTGTAAGATTAAGGATTCATATATACAGCACTTTGAGAATCTGAAAGCGAATTGGATTCATTCCAATGAATCCAGTGAAAATTTGTACATGTAAACATACCTAGTGTCTAAGGCCTTGTCCACACTAATAATTTTCGTTTGAAAATGCATCTTTTTCTCTCCGTTTTGGCCTTCCGTCCACACTGAGACGGTGTTTTTGTCAAGGAAAACTGAGTTTTTTGAAAACGCTCTCCAAAGTGGATAAATTTGAAAACACCGTTTTCGTGATGTAGTGTGGACTGTAAAAACGGAGTATTTTGAAAACGATGTGTTAACTTTGTACACTCTTCATATCACAGTCCTGCAAAGATGAAAGAAAATTTACTTGCGATCGCTGTTGGCGGCAAAACATGAGGGCAGTTGCATTTTAGATCTGACATACAATCGTAAGTGAGTGCGACCTGGATGCATCAGTGGTGAGTTATTTTCCTAAATAAAATAATCCTGTCAGAAGAATTGCATGAAAAACGTATCATGTCTGTTCTGTCTGTATCATCTCAGTGAACTTTTTTGAGGCTTTACACAAGTGCAATAAAGTGAATTTCAGTGTGGATGAGAAACTTTTGGAAAACGCTTCAAAACACCAGTGTAGACGAGAGCGTTTTAAAACGAAAACACTGTTTTCAAATGTATCCAGATTAATGTAGATGTAGCCTAAAACTCAGTGTTTTGTTAGCATCAGTGCTAACTTAAGAGCCATGCTAGCAAGAAAATATCATGCAAATAACAGTGATTTGGTAGTAGATTGTATGCTGACATTTTATTTCTCTCATCTTGGAGTTCTAAATTAAATTTTGGGAGAAGTATGTTCATTTAATCTTGTCAGTCACCCTAACTCCACCTGTATTTCTACTCATTTTTATTCTACATTCAGTATTTAGCTACTCAAGCTTGAATCATGCTTCATTCTCAAGCCCTCCATTACAGACAGCAAGCCAGCAAGTTTACCTTCATCTCATTCAAGCATTATATTAACATGGGAACTTGTGAACTCTCATTCATCCTTCATTCAAAGATATCATTTACCTGAAATGAAGATTTACTCACCCTCAAGCTGTCAAGCAAAATTTTACACAAAGCTACCGTATGACTTCTGAATTTAGAGCACAAGTCTGTAAACAAGTATGAACTGCTTTTAGTGTACCTTGTGTCCTTGTTTCATTGTTAAGAAAACATTTTGCTAAACATCTCTTTCGTGTTTCGGAGGTTTAGAACAACTTGAGGGTGAGTAAACGATGACAGAATTTCCAATTTTGCCAAGACTATCCCTTTAAGTACCTTAAAAACTGTCTGCCAAGGCCTTTATTGATTGTCGTGAGACCAGCAGAGCAGAAGGTAGAACCTGCTATGCTTAATTCAGTGTTTACATTGCAAAACCGAGGATTCAACTCAGTATTTTTAGCCCTGTATGTTTTCAACACGGTAGATGTTTCCTACACTGGGTGTAACAGCATGCCACCTGATGCTGTCTGTTAAAATCATGCAGCTCCCACCAGCCGAGAGGAGGTCTGTATAAAAGAAAGACAGCAGGCAGTTTGTCCTTCGGAAAGAGTGCAACAGACGTTTATGATTTTTTTGGGTTGGAAACTACACGTTTAATTATTTCCACCATGCTGTGGGGGGTTTCTAAAAACTCAGAGAGAAAGAACAATTGAAGTAGGATTCTGTATAGATAAAACTGAGCCGATCCACCGCACATCATTACCAAAATCACATGATCTAAATCCTAAAAAATGGTTCATCGTCTTTTTATATAGCCATCTTTTATGAAAGATCAATACAAACTTGTTAAACCTAATTATCACAGACACAGCAAAGCTTTGACGAGCCACATCTCCCTGGTCTCTGTGCAAACATCAAATCCGATCTGTGGTGAACAGCGGTGGCAGAACCCAGGAGCCTCCAGAGCGGCTCACTGCAGCAGACCCCCGAGCATGGCCCTCAGGGAGAGGTAGGACTTCTTCTTTTCTGCCAGGCGCTCTGAAGGCAGCCTCTTTCAAAGAGTTCCAGTGTGTGAGCCTTTCTCTCTCCTCTACCAGTCTCTCATTAGCAGCAAACAAACAGCTGTCGGGTTACCTCTCCTGGGCTCTCATTAAGCGCTGTCAATCATTCACGAGCCTGGCGCCAGCCAATCAAAGCGAGGCTTCCACCCACGCTGTGCCCGCCTACATGCAACAGGGGGGAGGTCAGAGGTCAGCTACATATGAGATGGCATTTTTTTCACAATGTCTTTGTGTCTCACAAGTAGTGCTGCATGATTAATCAAAATAAAAGCAAAGTTGCCATATGACTTGTGAGACTCAACTCGCTAAGGCTGCTTTCTAGTTAAATAAATATATGCGCTGTGTTTTTCAGAGTGAAGCATGGCACTGTGTTCTTACACACCAGCAGCTCATTATATGAGTCAGTGTCTCAGAGTAGCTCGGTTTGCAGTAAATGCTGTTCCACACAAACTCTCATCTCTGCATTCTGCTCTGAGTTTGAGTCGTTTTAATGTGTATTTGGCAACCACCTTCCCATACTTGTAATAAGAAGTGTAAAACAGAAGCTTTAAGGGCTCCTTGCGGTTTTCCGTCAAACAAACACAAGGTTTAACATTTGAAAATAAAGAAATTAAGACAGCCATAAATATTAGCATTGTACTTTTGTAATGTAAAATTATAATCCTTATTATTGTTATTTATTTTTAATACATCAGTAATACTTTTTTTAAAGTAATTTTTATACATAAAGGAATTGTTCACTCAAAAATCACCTTCAGGCCATCCAAGATGTAGATGAGTTTGTTACTTCATCAAAGCAGATTTGGAGAAATTTAGCATTACATCCGTTGATCACCAATGGATCCTCTGTAGTGAATGGGTGCCATCAGAATGAGAGTCCAAACAGCAGATAAAAACATCACAGTAATCCACAAGTAATTTACATGACTCCAGTCCATCAATAAACATCTAGTGAAGTGAAAAACTATAAAAAGGGTAGGTAAATTTTCAATAATAAATGCATACATAAAATTATTATTATAGCCATATTGATATACAATATAATCACAAAATTTGGGCTAAACTGTACAGCCCTACAAACAGGCAGAATGGCAAAAAAAAAAATTGCAGTTAGATAAATTAGTAGAAGCCTACTCACAAGTATTACAGACAAAAAAGGTAACAAAAGACACTCTTGCCATCCTTTCTTTCTTTCTTTCTTTCTTTCTTTCTTTTTTTGCCCCTTGTTGAAGTGGCGTTAGAAACCCAAACAGTAGTAAAAACATCTTTTACAGAATTCTGTTAAATACTCCAGACAGAAGCAGCTTGTCTCACAAAGAACTTCTACATCCAGGTTTTGTATGGCCTGAAACCTGTTCTAATGAAAGGTGAGAGACTTTAAAATCACCTGTCTTTTGTTCTTTGATTGTGTAATAGCAGTGACTCATTCTTCACACAGTTTGCGATAATGACACCCCCCACTGTCAATCAGTATATTCAGAAATATTCAAAGAGGATAAAACTGCATAATGGCATAGCAAACTCAGAGGGGGGTGCAGATGTGTTGCTTTGGTTAGTGCTCTATTTCACAGGCAAAGCAGTTTGATTATCCTCCTCTTTAGAGCATGAGATGGTTTTGACATTTCCTCACAGTCACTTCACAGAGTATGCATGCGGATGACATACGCATTGTACTTTTGCAGCTGAAACTCACTCTTTTCCCTTCTTTTTCTATCTCTGACTATCACACTGATGATTTTAGTAATGAATTGAAAAGCATAATGTGTGTGGGCATTTTTTGTTTCCACAAACTGACATTTACACATTAAAATGACTCTGTTTCAGAGAAACTCATGTGAATTAATGCTTCCGCCCTGAGGCTGATTCATGTGACAAGACTGCAGGGAACAATTAACTGGGCTTAGGAACAAAACCAGGCAGGAACCTTTTCTACATTTTTCAGGGTCAACAGCTTTATGACAGCATAGAGCCAGTGCATGAAGAACAAGACATTCCTGCCCAAGGAACCTGATAAAATTGCGGCTTTCAAATGAAGCGGTGGATGCAGCCTTGAACGCGGTACAGGAGAGTAATGTTAAGAGAAGGCCAAACACTTTTAGCTAGTAGTGCCGCATGCATCTCTGAATGTAAGATCACATTGGTATTCAGATGGTTTGTTGACCTTATGTAAAAGCTATATTTTGGTTGACCCCCTACTTTCAGCTCTCCCGGCCCCTAAAAACACCACTTAATGCCCCATTCACACTGACTTAGATATTATAATCTATCTATCATCTATCTGTCTGTCTGTCTAAAGGAGATGTTTGCTGGTAAAAATCTTCCTGCTCAAAATTCTTTCTTGAGGCGAAAGTGTTGGTATATAAATTGCAGTAGTGCATAATTCATCATATCATGAACAAGATGAACAATTACCAGTGCATGAATCAAACTCAATGTTGACAATTTCTAACACAGTTTCCATGCATAATTATATCGCACCATGTGAGCACAGACAAATCATATAGAACAATGAAATCACTCACTATTGACAGACCACATAAGCCCCATTGTTTTCATTCCTACTGGTAGCTGCTGCATCGAGTTGCTGTTAATTTGCATAAAGTTAAACTTTTATCACCTTTGTGACATCGCTGGACACGCCCACAACTGGCACTGTCATTTGCGCTGCCAGAAATCACAAACTCTCATAGAAAATGAATGATTTCATCTCTGCAAATCACTGTCAGCATGAAGGCCCCTTTACTGACTGCAGATGCTGTGCTACAATAATAAATAATAAACACTCTGCAGAATACATACACTCTGTAATGTTTTATCAGACTTCTACAGAACACATAGTGAGTTGTCATGACTGCCAAACCTCTGATCTTCACCTGAAAGCTTTGAATAAAACAGAGCAGGTATAATGATTGAAAACTCAGCGAGTTTGCTTTTCAAGCCGACTGACTTTATGAAAGGAAGCTTCACTTTCTACAGATAACAATTCCTACAATCCCATCAAATACCCTATCATCTGAAGCCTTGAAAGTATAGAGATCATATAATGTAAGAAAAATCACTGACATTGGCTGTTTCTCTGTGAGGGCTTGTTGCCTTCACTGTGTCAGAGTGCTGAACGGTTTATTACAGTAGACAAAAATCAAAATTTGAAAACCATGTGAGCTGCATACTAGCTACATTCTAACTGAAATGAAACCTCATAAGTGACTAATTTAGGCAACAGTGAACCACACAACTCAAAACACAATTGATTTAAATTCACACAGCATGAGAGGAATGACTTTGATTAGCATAAATATGCATAGCATACAGGACGTTTGGGTTAAAAAGTCAGTTTTTTAAACTATTTATACTTTTCAGTATTGAAAGAAGTAAAAATTCTTTAGAATCAACTTTGTTTCTTTGTTCATTTCAGTGCATTCTGGGATTACTTGAAGTATCTCCGTGAAGGATACATACGATGTTGCCTTTCAATTTGGGCAAAAGATGGTGTCTTAGGAGCCAGCATAATTAAGTTTAAGTTTAATAAATTACACTTTGGAACAGTCTTCACGTTGAGAGTGTGCCTATGATGCTTTAAAATGCTGCCTATACAGAAGCAGCTCACCAGGCTTTGGAACAGAGCTGATGGCTTGGCTACCTCAGTGGAGGACCAATTTTCACAGTAGCTCAAATTGCTGAAGCAATGCTTGAAAAATGTAAATGAATAAATAGTAATGATGATTATAAACCTTTAGCTTTGTTAAATGCAAAGACAAGGATTAATGCGTGTGGCGTTCATCCAAAGGAACATTAGCCAACACAATGTAAAATTGCACATTCTCTCTAAGAGAACAAGCTAAAATAATTATTTTTCATTAGAGTGCTTCAGACAATGCTGCTTGGAAAAGAAACTGCGTTGGTAGCATTATGTTTCTACTGGTAGTTAGCATTGTTAACAAACAAATATTGGTGTTATCTGTCTCACCCCTTTCCCTAGTGGCTCATGTCCTACCAAAAGGATTTTTTGGGAACCCAACCATGGTGGTTCTATGGACATTCTGCAAAACCCTGCTTTTGGAGAATGTCCATAGAACCACCATGGTTGGGTTCCCAAAAGATCCTTTTGGTAGGGACATTTTTTTAGTGCACAATATCTTAATAATCTGAGGAGCTTTTTCCACCTTTTGTGCATTTTCTATGGATGTTAATTCATGGAACCATAGATGCCAATTAATCAAGTTTTATCTTCATTATTATCCTCATTTTATCTTCATAACTGTGACTTTGTATTTCACAATTCAAGACTTATTTCTCGCAGTTGTGAGTTCACAACTTGGAATTCTGACTTTTTTCTTAAAATTGCATGATATAAACTCAGAATTGCTAGTTATAAAGTCATAATTGCGAGATATAAACTTGCAATTATGAGAAAATATCAGTCTTTTTCCCCCACAGAATTGGACTTTATAATTCGCAATTACAAGTTATAATATCTCACAATTTTGAGGAAAAAGTCAGAATTACGAGTTTATATCATACAATTCTGACTTTATAACTCACAATTGCAAGTTTACATCTCACAATTCTAAGAAAATGAAAGAATTGCAAGTTTGTATCACGCAATTCTGGAAAAAAAAAGTCAGAACTGCAAGATATAAACTTGCAGTCGTGAGATAAAAGTCAGAATTGTGAGATAAAAAGTTGCAATTACCTTTTGCATCTTTTATTCAGTGGCAGAAATAGGTTTCCATAACAAATAGATATTTGCTAAAGATTTTTGAATTATTAGTATATTGTCATATTGGTAACACCATTTTTTTCAAGGACGAATTCTCCCTATTAACTTTATTAGCAAGCATATTATATTGGCTGTTTATTAGAACTTATAAAGCACATATTAATGCCTTATTCTGCATGAGCATATATTAGATCCCTTAATCCAACCCCAAACCTAAACTTAACAACTAAACTAACTATTAATAAGAATCAAATTAGGAATCAAAGTTTGGTTGATAATTGTTATAGTACTAATATATTGTGCATCCTTAATTACACATAAGCATCATACCTTTTTTTTTTCCTGGGACAAGCTATTTCAGGTTTGGTGAGAACATTGCGCTAGCCCATGCTGCTCATAATTGTAGACAATTCCTTTTGCCACATAAGCTGAAGATTGAATCAGCTTCAGGGCTTGGATTGAATATGTTCGCATACGTAATACATTTTTATGTAACAGTTTGGAAGTCTCCATCTTCTCCAATGGAAAGTGTGCTATTTAAACTTGCCAGTTTCGCCAGAGGCCAGTATTTGTCCTCACTTAAACTGAGCATTGTCCAATATGAGTCCTGGTACCACAAACAGGTGGCATAATCCCATCGACTCTATGTTGTTGAGATCTAACCGGCACTTTCCTGTGATCTACCCCAGCGAGTTACAGAAATTCCAAAAGCAAACACTAAAACCGTATGTGGCCATCGAATGGGCGTGAAGACTCCATAATGCCTCACTCTCTCTAATGAGAGGTCTCTTAACGCGATCCCCCGCAGGTCCCTTTCAGCTCAGACTGACCAGCCACTGCACAAACAGGTCTAAATGAAGTCCTTCATCAAAGGTCTGTCACACCTCAGTGCTCTGAGGCAGTGTACGCCCCCACAGATTGTGACAGAGGTGGATGGCGTGGAGGCCTTTTATCGTATTATAGGGTTCAATATGGTATAATAACCCCCATATATCACAGAGTAATTATAACTGGCTTCTATGTCCATTGTAAATCAGTGGGCTACAATCTGTAATGGGAGCGATTAGAAATTTCACAGTAACTATGGTGTACTGCAGATGAATGATTATGTGCCTATTCTTGTAGCGAAAATACCAGAAGAGAAATTGATGGAACAACATGCATTATTGTCATCATTGTCTTTGTTTCGGTCACGACGGGATCTTGAAAACAGAAGAGCTCATTTGCATCGAAAGTGCTGCTGATTGCAACTAAAGTGTTTTATAGTTGATACATCCAAACAATAGGACTGAATATTGGAAGCGTACCAAGAACATGTTAAGACAAATCAGATCATGTCTTTTTATTGTGTTTTCATGATGTCTTTACCTGGTGCTAAAATTTTATGTTTATGAGCAATAGTATGTAAAACATCACTATGTGAAAAGGTACAGAGTTTATTTTGCACCAAAGTTTAATAGAGTTCTCCAGTAATGACGTATGTTTGTAGTCCAACCGTAAGTTTGCATCGTCCTAGTTCCTTTGCCAAAAACCCAATAGGATTTTTTCATTGGCTTTTGGATTGTTGCAGAAAATAAGCTCTGTGACCAACAAAAGTGTATGATTCTTACATGTTTTGTTCAGCATAATCTTCACAAATGAACACAACTTTCATGAATTTTGAAGCCTAAATACAATCAGCAGAAATAAAAAGCTGAACTTGAAATGAACTACTGTCGCATGACTTTAATGTTCTAACTCTTTCATTTTTTATTTGAAAAAAAAAAAAGTCCTGAAAGTTCAAGTTAGAATGGTCTGCAAGAGTGTGGTTATATATAAAATGTGGCTGTGAAAGCAGACTAGTGAGTAGAAGAGTTTTTCTGTTTGGTGTTTAATAATAACATTTAAAGTCCTCGAAACCTCTGTAGTCCTATTTAGCCACTTCTTAGCAACTGCCTTAAAAAGCTAAGGCAAGTAAAAGCTTTAAAAAAAATCACAAGGGGGCATTACTGATGTATTTTGTATTGTAGAATAAAATGTGAAAATATCTTGAGCTTGTGTTAATCACAGACCTTATTTCAGGCATTTCTCCAAAACACATTAAAAAAAAATTGACTGTGGGACGATGGAACTAAAACACATTTTCAAGTTTTAGCCTACAAAAAAGCCATTGTTCCAGCATAATATCATTTGGAGAAATAGAATATGAAATGTGAAAAGAATCAGTATTTATTTATATATGATCCAAATCACCAAGTCCAATGCTGTACAAGACGGCGTCAAATAAGGAAAACAGGGTGCTGAGCATAATTAAAAACTGTAGTAAAAATAAAAACCGCACTCGAAGAAACAAGAGCAAGGTTAAATATAGACTTGTAAGGGGAAAAAGACATTCAATATCCTGAAAAAAGTGAGATGTGAAAGCACAATAGACTTTAACAAGAGAAGTACATTACTGTTCGTGGGAGGAGTAATAAGTAAGTAGTGTAGAATAAGTGTATAGACAGCGACATTAATATTTGCCATGTGCAAAATTAACTCTGCATTGATAAGACTGACCGGAGGTCCTTTAACTCTAATTTGCACAAGTTGTTTCAATTTCTGTTTTTTTCTTTCTCTCCATATCTCTCATTTTGCAGGTAAAATGATAACTTCCAAATGTAAACAAGTTATCAACAAAACCTGTTTCCATCTGAGGTAAGAAAATTTGATTGCAGTTCCTTCTATATTGTTGTGGTATTTCATTTATGTAATATAATTGCTTTCTGCTGGTCAGTCTCCATTTATGTCTATTAGATAGCTGCTCATGTGATTCAGTTCGTATTGTACTTGTTTTCGTGTTGTTGATAATTGTGTTTGGCCTTTACGTCTCACAGCAACAAAACTAAAAACGGTGTGTAATTGATTTTCTTCCTGTTTGAGAGACATCAGCATCTTATTTGCTTTGAGATGCTATTTCCACATCGATGGGGCTATTAGCTATCCAATCTGACACCCCAGATAGCTTTGAGCAAGAAGGAGGGGTGTGTGTGTGTGTGTGTGTGTGTGTGTGTGTGTAAACCTGACTGACAGCTCAAAGAGTCTGGTGTTTTGGCACACACACGGTGTTATCAACTGATGTCAACCCCCTTATCACGAATGGCCCCTACATCTTCACCACCCTTCTTCTTCCCTTGCACACATACACAGATTTGATTCCACAAATCCATCAAACATCTGCATCTTGCATTTTCTACTTTTTAAAAGTGTTAAATGAACATCAGCTGTCTTAGATAATATTTACCATCTCATCATCATTTATGTTGCCTTTTAAAAATGTTTTTTAATATACTATTCTATATATAGTTTATGTTTACAGGCTCTCTTAAAAATATCATTCCATTTTTTTCCTATTCCATTTTTATAGTTTTGATGATCTAAACTAAGAAGGGGAGAAGTGTGTGTGTGTGTGTGTGTGTAAAGAGAGACCAGTGAACCACTCATCCCCAATAAAGTTTTTTTTTTATAAGTTAGTGTTTTTGGTCACCATGGAAATAAAACTGTCAGTGGACAGGCTGCTTGAAATGAAATATGAGATATGTAATGTGTGAAGAAAACAAAGGGAAATCAAGGAATATTTCACATTTTTATCCATTTCCAATCAAGCTGCAATTGTCAAATTATGTAAAAACGTGTATATTGTGTGTATTTCAGATACATAATATGCTAGCTGTGAAATTATCCTTAGGAAGACAAAAGAGGCATCCATATTATTCCAAAAAAAATATTTAACATCCTTTCCGCTATTGTCATTTCCATCTCAGAATGATATTAAACAAGACATATTTTGAGATATAGTGGAAATGTACTTGATTTTCAGAAAAAATATAAAATACAGAATTCTCCTGTAAACTGGACAAGCTGCCGTTTTTCATTTGTGTTTTTTATGGGCTGAATGTTAGTTTGGTCAAAAATGATGAAGAATGGTTTGGCCTAAGACAAAGTAGGTGGTTATTGGCCATGTGCACGCTGCAGCTAAATTTGGTTGTCTGATCACCTTTTAGTGCTTAATTCTATTCTGCACAATTTACAGGACTGACAACCACATTCTACAACCGATTTGACTTCTGAAAAATTTAATGACAACCATATTTACAAAAATTTTACGCACTCTGTTTTGGACTGAACTGAACAATTAGCTGCACTCTTAAAAATAAAGGTGCTTCAAAAGGTTCTTCAAGCGATGCCATAGAAGAACCATTTTTGGTTCCACGGAGAACCATTCAGTCAAAGGTTCTTTAAAGAACCATCTCTTCCTTACCTTTTTATAATCTGAAGAACTTTCTTTCACCACAAAGAACCTTTTGTGAAACAGAAAGGTTCTTCAGATGTTAAAGGTTCTTTATGGAACCATTTAGACAAAAAGGTTCTTCTATGGCCATCATGAAGCACCTTTATTTTTAAGAGTGTGTTAATGACTAAATTAAACACGTATCAGAGTTGAGTCTCTTCTATTTGTGCAGTGCAAGAAATCACAGGAAATCACTGTTGCTAGAAAAAAAAAAAATCCAAATGTGTTATCTTGGAAATA
>JAFVLL020038881.1:0-14794 GCA_021397915.2 Tor tambroides
TGGATTTTTACCATTATAGGCTAGATGTTTTCACACACTGCAGCCACACAACTGTGTTCAAACACCTTATAAAAGTGATTTTTGCATAATAGGTCTTGGCCTTTAAGTTTAGGTATTGGGTAGTACTAGGGATGTAGAATATGATCATGCAAAATATGTGCTTTATAAGCACTAATAAACAGCCCATATGTTAATAATAGACATGCTAATAAGCAACTAGTTGATAGTAAGAATTAGTCCCTATAGTAAAGTGTTACCATTCTTTATTTAGTTTTTATTTTCTTTGATTTTCTTTTGATTTTGGTGTGAGCAGTCTTTTGTAAGAGTGGTCCAATACATTTTCACTGTGCATATGAATGATATATTGAATGCATGTTTGTGTTCAGAACAAAGGAGACGAGTGATGAACAACCTTTGGAGTGCAGGCAATGAGTTTTCAGTTGCATCATTTTGTTGGGTTGGGCCCCTGGAGGAAGTGTGTGTGTATTTGTGTGTTTGTGTGAGTATAGTGCTTCTCTGATGGATTAGGATGCTACTGATGGCTGCTTCACTCATTAACTGTGTATTTGAACTTGCCCCTCTCCCAAGAGACAGAAGCCAAGACATACATATACGCAGAGCCCATGGGAACCTCCTGGTGCTTTGTAGTTCAACTTCAAAGCCCTTTGACCAGGCTTCTCATTTGCTGTGGCTCTACCCTACAGCCTCACCCTGTTCCATGTCCCACTCCATAAACATGTTTTTCATTTCACATAAACACATAAACACACACATTTAAACACCTGCCCAACTGAGCTATTACTGGACAAAAGTATATATTTATTCAGGGACATCATCTGTGACTGATGTCAGTTGGCCAGTTATAATCAGTGTTGGTTTATCAATAGCATGTTACTCAGACTCATTTTTCATTCCATTACACATTTACTCATTATGGAAAGTAATGTGGTAAAGGGGTAGTCCATCCAAAAATTGAAGAATGTTAGTAACCAAGCAGTTTTGGTTCCTATTGACTTTCACTGAATTTTTTGCCCAAGTCAGTGGAAACTGAAACGGTTCATTTTTTGAGACAACTATTTCTTAAAGTAATTTTCTTACAATCAGCTGACTGAGACATGAAATAACAAACATGTTACTTTACTTGGTAACCTGATCAGAAGTTACTTGTAATACGCTTCCCCCAAAACTGCTAATTGATTATAGATGAATGTAGATGATTACAGATGCGGTCATTTTTATTTTAGCTTAAAGGAGACATTTCAAGGAAGACCGTATGGCCCCTTGCTCTTTTGTGATTTAAAAAAAAAAAAAACTATTTGATTTACTCTCAACAGGTTTTGCCTCCTGACCAGAATTTACACTGGTCAGGTGGTGAAACAAACACATAAATCCACATAAATCCTTTGCCTAACCATATTCATTGTACTTACATACTATAGTCAATATACTTGCCAACTATATAGCAGACGAATGCGAAATGAGTAATTCAGTTTGTCTGAATTTGTAATATTCATAAAACAATAGGCAAAAAGTGCTCACATGACCTAATACTTCCACCAACTCTCCCATGAGGCCATTGGACAGTTTTTATGAATGGCATTGCAGTGATGCAACTGGCTCTGTAGGTCACAAACTATGACAGCATGGTGTACCTACTCAGTATGCAATAGTATGCACAGCTTGGGACATTTTTTCATTAGCCATATGTACAGTAGTTTTGTTCTTTTTTTAGGAAGAGGTTGTTGGTATCTGCCTAATTTGAATAGGTTCATTAGCATATGCCTGTGCATGCAACTATTCATTCTTAAAGGTACAGTACAAATAGGGCTATGCAATTAATTCGATTATCATGCGTATCTAGTCAGTAAAGCCAGTTTCGTGATTAGTAGTAAATCGCCATCACCTGCTTTCAGAAGGAGCGGCATTTACTACACAGAGCTGTAGTTCACTGACAGGCTAGGCAATATCGCGTTCATAATCGAAGGCGATTTACTACTAATCACGAAACCGGCTTTACTGACGAGATGCGCATGATAATCGAATTCAATTAATTGCACAGCCCTAGTAGCAAAAACAGTCCGTTTTATTCTAAAAGCCATGATATTTTTAAATCGAAACTGCTTTATAGAAATTGAAGTTGTAATTTTATTTGAAAGTGACACTGACAATGTTTTTTCACATTTAATTCTTTAAAGCTGCTTTTTTTTAAAGCAATATGTTAAAAAGTGCTAAATAAAATGTATAAAGTGCTAAATAAATGTGATGTGATTTTACTTGACTGGAATGCTGAATTGCACAGTTTGTGCAAACAAACAGTATCCACATCTCTATAATCAGATGCTTTTTCTGCTCTTTTCACACCACTGTCATTTTTGTTGTGTATTTATTTTGTTAGTGAGAGCAAAATGTGCAGCACATATTTACATACTCATCTACATGCAACTCTTAGCAGTGTGGGTGGCGTCTGGATGTTTGCTAACAGTATACGGCTCCAAATGTATTTCAACTTCTTTTTACCCCTAAGCGAAGATTGAAAATGAACTTCACTGTGAGCATATTGGGGCCTTAGAAGTCAGTGGGAATGCTAAGCTTATGTGTTACTGTTTCAGATGAGATGTGGAAAGAGGGTGAGAAGTTTTCTTCTTTTTTTACAGTAGGATATGTAAACCAATTACAAATGCTGTCCAGGATAGTCTCAGCTTACAATTAGTGTCCTAATTGAGGTCAGTCTTGTTAATTTAGTGGTAAATTAGAACAGTTAATACGCGTTTATTACGGAGGCCAAGGGAGACCGCAAAAATAAGGTAAGGGAAAATTACCTTTTAAGTAATATGAGGTCTCTTTTGCGCTCTAATTATGGCTGTGTAATTGTGTGATATGTTGAGTGGAGGTGCGTGCGGATGGAGGGATAGGATGTCCTGGTTTCTGCCACGTGTTGTAGTATGTTAGAGAGGTGACCTGAGAGTGTGTCCCTCAGCTTAATGACACACACACACAGTGCCTCGAGTGTTTTTGTGAGATTGCGAGATTCTCTGTTGAGAATTGCTAAGTGAGCTAAGAAGCATTTTCCCACATTCTTTGTTTGCTGATCGGACACATTTTAGCAAGGGAAGATTCCACAAAACACACAACTCTAAATTCTCAAGTGCCTGTCAGAGGAACTATGTGGAAGAATTGCTCCGTTATATGTGGAAACACAAGGCATGAAAGGTAAATAATAGAATTTGGCTGTATGTAACTCGTATGTGTGGACGCTAGAAGATGTTAGTGTCTGTGCATGTTTTAAAAGTAAGAAAAGTAAGAGTGAGGGAAAAAAGACAAATGGAAGAAGGGATGTAGACAGAGATGCTGCTTCTTTATGAAAAATGTATTTGCTTGCCTACAGAGAAATTCATGCGAGAGCCCAGCCTCATATATAACATCTGTAGGGAAATAAGTGCATGTATTCTTTATGATGAACAGATATGAAGACATCTCATGTTCACTTCATATTTAACATCTTAGGGAGCAATAGTGCTTATAACAAGTGTGGCTGTGTAATTGTGTTTATTTTGGTTTCCAACAGGCCTGCACAGACTCGGTGAGAACAGAACTTGGTAGAAACTGCAGCAGATTTTCTCGTGTGTGTGTATCTGCTGTCCATTTTGTGTTATTTATAGCCGTGTCTCAGGGTGAGTTTGGACCTGGCCGTCCACCCGCATGTGACTTACTTTCCACTCGGGCCAGAAGCAGCTCAGCCAACACCAGCATAGTACACAGGCATATGGATCCGTTCTAGCAGAGAGAAACCTGCCACCTGCTTATGACTATATGTGTGTGTGTGGTCACAGAGGTCTAATCGGTGATGACAGGTGCGGCTGAATCATAGAGGGACGTCCTGCCAGCCCTACTTCGATATGCACATACGTCCGCTCTCTTTCTCTTTCTCTTTCTCTCTGCGTCTCCCGCTCATGCACACAAATAAACAGACAGGAACTGCCAAGAGCTTCCTCCAGGTCTCTCTCACACGTAACTGTACCTTAAGGACAACCTTAAACCTCCATTTCAGGGCCCCGTCGTCACTTGTCTTGTTCTGTCTCTCTTCTTCTCGGCCGTTCTCGTGCACACATGCACACGTATAGCATCCCTTCCCTCCTCTTTCTTTTCATTGCTCCCTTGGTGTATTATCTCACCCATTTTTCCTTGCTCTATCCATCCTTCCTTTCTCACTGTCCAAGGTAACCTTGTAGCAGGGCTGTTGGCATGTCAGGCCGAACTGCATTTTGAATTCTGGAACATTCCAGCTGTAAACATCTGCCACTGTATAATTATGGTTACAGACAAGACAGCACACACGCATGCATATGAATATACACATTTTCTGGCAAATTCACAAAATGTGCCTCATATTCACTAACCGTCTGTAATCCAGTTTAATCAGGCAATAAATACACTGAAATAATGACACACGGTTGTTACAAATACACACACTCATAAGCATACTTGCGCTCATGCACATAGACACTTATGAATGGAATTAGAAAATATTTTACATTTATTTTATTTTTATGCAAGTAAAAATACCTTTAATTTGTTCATCTGTTTAAATTTTATTATATATATGTATGTATATAAATACTATATATAATTTATACATTTTTAAATATTTTGTTTGTCTCTGCCTGAGATAGTATTAAAAAATTCAATGCTTTAAATGTATTCTCAAGCAAGTGACACCTTCCATTTGTATGTGCAGGTGAATTATACATCAACAAATCCATATTATGCATTGATTTATACATTTTTAATCATACAGATTTCCTCACATACCTGAGTCCTTCAGTGAATATTCATCAGGAGACTGAGAATAAAGCTGTTATCTATAGCCTGATCTGCACACATGCACAGAACAGCAGACAGCTTAATGTTGTGCACAATTTGCGTGAAGGCAGAAAAGTAGATCACGTCTTGTGCTAAAACAACCATTCATTTTGGGTGCCAACGTCGAGCAAGCCATCAGCTTTGATTCTGTTTTTCTTCTCACCCTCTTTAGATTAGTCTCATTCCCTTGCTGTTGTATTGAACACCCATCATGTAGTCAGGTTTTAACTCAACATTGCCACCTACTGGTGCAGAATACATTAGGCTTGCTCTGCACACACATGTGTGGAGGGCAGAAATCCAGAGTGTCTGAGCTGCAGTTAATCTGTCTGAATCGTGTCTCTCGATGCTTTCAGTTATTGTAGTTCACTGATTCATTTGTTAATTATTTCATCGATTGCAAAATTAGCATTTAGTCACCATCGGCGTGCACCATCAGAAGAGAGAGACAGATGGAGAGATGAGAGAAATAATGACGGAGAGGAGATTGAGGAAGATGAAAGGATCGGAGACAAGTTAGAGGTGAAGGAGCAGATTGGAAAGCATGAAGAGAGGCCTGGAAGGAGAAGAGGAGAGAAAAGCTATCTCAGTGTTTCCTCCAGACCATCTGAAACAAATAAAAGAGCTGACAGAGACAGCAGAGACACACTTAGAGTGTCAGCGCTTTCCTTTAACTGAGAAAGAGACCGAGGGAGAAAGGGAGAGGTATAGAGAGAGAGAGAGAAAGAGAGGGGGACCGTGTCTGGGTGCAAGTAAGAGGGGGAGATGGAATTTGACAGAAGAGAAAATTGATTTTCTGGGATGAGATTTAGGTGTGATAGGCAAGCAGAGGGAAGGTGAGGAGAGGGGTGGAGTCTCTAACAAACACAGACAGTTCCGTCCTGTAAATCTCCACCTGCTGGATCATAACCACAAGATTCAGAGAGAGAGAGAGACAGGCAGAGAGAACGTTTACAGTGACAGCAATTTGCAGCAACCAGATATCATTCATTTTCAAATAGAGTTTCCAGTGACAGAAACAGTTGGCAATGTGATGTGCAAATGAGCAAAGACGAGATACAACAGCTACCAATGGGAGTGCAGACAGTGATCTACCGCCTGATAGAGATGGATACTGAAATCGTTAGAACAACTGCTAGAAACCAACAGCACAGCAACTTGGCAAGTTCCAACGATTAAATTGCTGTTAGTGTGAACAGGGCTTTAAAGAGTGAGACAGGCATAGATATTTTGAGGTGTAGAGTGAGACGGGCAGAGGGAGAGGTTTGTAGAGTCCTGTCCTCAAAGGATGAGGGTGAGAGACAGAGACAGAGTCAGACAGGCAGTTTGTGAAATAAATTGAAAATATAGTAAATAATTGAGGTGAGGAGAGAGTGAGATGGTTAGAGATGGACTGAGATGCTGAAGTAAACAGTGAGACAGCAAAAGAGAGTTAAGCAGAGAGTGAAGCAGGTAGGGACAGACTGAGATACTGAGGTAGAGAGTGAGACAAGCAGAGATTGTGAGGTAGAGAGTGAGACAAGCAGAGAGATAATAGGATGAGCATGAGAGATTGTGATTGTTATGAAGAGGGTGAGACAGTTAGAGAATCATTGAGACAGCCAAAGATAGCCTGAGATAGTGAAACTAAAGAGTCAGACAGACAGTGAGAGGGAGTTCTAAATTGAAATGCCAAGGTAGAGAGTGAGACATTAGTCATGCTGAGAAACAGGGAGGTATACAGTGAGACAGGCAAATAAAGGTTTGCAAAAATTTTCCATGATAGAATGAGGGTGAGCGATTTAGATACAGAGATGGTAAGACATTTAGGGAGAGTGTGGGATAGCCAGAGATAACCTAAGATGAATATGTGAAAAAGACAGACAAACAAAGGGGAGTAAGAGAGTTGAATTGAATTGAATTGAATTGAATTGAATTGAATTGAATTGAGACACCAAAGCAGAGAGTAAGATGGGCATTAAAGTGCCCCTATTATGAATTTTTGAAAATGACCTTTCATGCAGTGTGTAACACAGCTCTTAAGTGAATGAAAACATCCTGCAAAGTTTTCAGTCTGAAAGTGCACCATGTATAAATTTATTGTCTCTCAAAAGAAAGAGTCGACTCTGAATCATTGAAACGAGTCGTTTTAAAACTAATCCCAAGCCGTTTTTTATTGCCCGCCCACTTGTTGGTCTTTTAGTGTTGGTTTGAATGAAAATGTAAATTCATTCTTTGCCACTAGGTGCCACATTTGTAGCGGTAAAAATAGCGGTTTCCCGGTAACGCTGTACACAAAGCAGCACTGTGCTCACAAATGCGGCTTTATCAGGCATTACAGGCGTGATGAAATGGAAATGAGACCAATCGGACCAACCGCAGATTAGCATCACACAAAGGAGGGGTTTGGAAAAATGAATCGTTGAGCGAATCGTTTGGGAGTCATTGAGCAAGTAAGGTAAAAAATAAATGCATATTATAAGAAGATGAAAGTGTTTTTTGACCTTGCATGCATGCCAACCTGTTGTTGGGGACTCCAAAAACCAAAATATGAACTTTCATTACCCATAATAGGGGCACTTTAAAAGAAGAAAATAAATAGACATGCAGAGATAGTGATATGGGCAGAGAGGTTTGTCAAGATCTATGATAGGATGAAGGTGAGAGATTGAGATACATAGAGACTGAGACAGTTGAATTGAGATGCTAAGGAAGAGAGTGAGACAGGCAGGGATACATAGATATATAGACAGGCTGAACACGCGAGACAGGTTGAAAGATTTGAGGCATGCAGAGAGAATGAGACAGACAAAGAGAGCGAGATAGACAGAAAGAGTATAAGACGGAGATATAGTGAGGGAAGTGTCAGGTTATGAAAGAAGAATAGAGTAAGACAGGCAGGGAGCAAGAAATACAGGCAGAGAGAATGAGACAAACAGTGAAAGAGAAAGAGTTAGACAGGCAGACCAATTGAGACAGACAGAAAGAGTAAGACAGGCATCAATAGCACCAGACAGACAGAGAGTAAGCATATCCACTTGAGTGTAATAGTGTGTGTACATCTGTACTATGTATTAGCAAGTTAGTATAAGAATTAAGCAGTAAAGGAATGCACAAAGGAGGTCATACATGAGAGTAACACGCACCTCCATATGAACCTCCTCCTGTGGCTGCCGTCTCTGATGACTCATAATCTCGCTCAATCTCAGCCCATCTTTACCGCCACTGAACAGACGACGCAGACACACAGGAGCGAGAGATAAAGCACAAGATCCTGCAATCAGCCTGAGACTGTGCGTTACAAAGAGCTTCCTCTCTCCCGCGTTTCCTGCGGCACCTCTGGAGTTCAGCAGACTAAGCGCTCCTCTCTCTTCTGCTTGCGATAAAAGTTTCTTGGCAGAACTAGAAAGGACACGGGTCGGGAAGAGATTCAGCTGACAAACTGCACACAGGCCTCGGAGCGAACAGACCAAAATAAGCTCCACAGGCACGAACAAGAAACAACAGCCCCGCAATACAAAGAGGAAAGACAGAGAGAGATCTGCTTTCTTTCAGCTGTCACTCAGATTGTCGCTGAATCATGCCAGCTCGACATGAAAGCTCTGAATGCTGTCAAGATTCTGCTGCTTTTCTGCCTGCGCATTTGTTAACTTTTTTAACCTGTTGAGGTGCAAGTAATTCTGACAGACGTGGGTCTCGCTGCCTGCTTCTCTTTCTGTCTGAGTCTTTAGAAGCGCGTCTACATCATTTCCTCAGGGCTCCAGTGATTGAATGACTGGAATAAAATGCACACACAGTTAAACTGATTTTGTTAAAGTGCCAATTAGATCTGTCACCCAGTTCCTATAATCTACTCACAGAAAATCATTTTGTGGTACTTTCTATGAAGGCTGTATATATTACATTACACACTGTATTGTATTATCATAAATAAATAATAGAAAGATTATTGGAGTACGTTTACAAGAAAATACTACTTCAGTCTTTTAACTTCAAAATTTCACATTCAATGCAATGTGTTACTTAATGTTTCTTTGTAAATAATTATGAAATTTACTAGCAATTTCTGAATGAAAATTGTTTCTACACTTCTTTTTTAAATGTAGGTTGCTAAAAGCATTATCACATTATGTAATGTTTCAAATATTTAAAAAAAATAATCGTGGAAGCAGCAGGTGATATGCAGATTATTTTGAACAATGGCTTTTCAAATTTGGTGTAAATGGAGTGAATAATATTGTAGAGTTATTGCTGTAGTCAGGGAACTTTTTTTAAAATTTCTGATTTTGGGAGGATTGTATGTGAGACCCTGAGACTAGTTTTATACACACACACTTGCCGCTGTGACATATATCAGACTGAGGATCAAATGCAAGAGTCCTATGAGTGACAGATGGCTTCTCAGTCAGTCAACATCAATCAGTCTTGCAATCAATAAAAATGACTAGGCTGTCTGTGTGTTTTTTTTTGGGGGGGGGGGGGGGGGTTCAGGGACAAAATAAACTACTTTATCTTGCGGCCTCTCTCTGTCTGTACCAGGTTTAACAGATCAATATCATACATTTTAGATGTAGTATTTTGTTTCAGTTAAAGTAATTTATGCTCTTACCGTGAAGCAGGAGTACAGAGTCGCCGTTGCAAAGTCCTCAAGCTTTTCTTTTTCTGGCTACCTTTCTCTTCCCATATACCTGCACTGTTTACACTCTTTCTTTCTTTCTCTGTCTCTCTCTATTGCTTTCTTTCTCTCTCAGCCATGAATCTGTTGGGCCTGAACTGGCAGCTGAAACCTGTGGTTGGTCCCATGCTGAACAACGGCTTGGGAGCCGGACTGCCCAGCAACAGTGACGTAGCAACAGCGCCCTATGGAGGCAGAGGTGAGCAGCACAGCCTCACAGCACTCTGCAGTCCCGCACGCTCTTTTCGATAAGAAGGATGTCAGGATTGTAACAGAATAACACAAATGGGGAAAAAAACCTATAAACTACATACAGAAAAAAAATCAGTTGTGCTGAAACCTCCACTGCCCTGTATATCAATTTGTTTCCAGCTTGTACTCATTTTGATTTGTGTTTAGTAATTTGCTTCTCTGTCGCACACCAAGGTCCCATCATGACAGCACATTTATGCCCACACACACTTCTCTGCCTGCTTATTCTCTGGGCTTCATTTCTGTAGTCGTCTGACAAGTCATAAAAACCAAGTAACCATGTGATTAGGTAGAGCAGCAAGGCATTGTGGGCCAGTGGTGCCGGGGAGGTGATTATTTTTCAAAAATAGTGTGTGAAACAGTATGTGTTACGCAACGAGAAACATGTCAAAAGGGCTTTTCACACTGCTCTTCCTAACCCTGGGTTACTGTCATTCTAAGTCTCTCTTTTAACCCTGGGTAAAAGAATGTTTTACACGTGTTACTTGGATTGCGGTGCAGCGTTTGAATGTTACAACTAGATGCTTTGTATCCACATTCCTTGTATTTGCATGCTTTGGACAGTCACAGAAACACTGGAGATTGTATAAACTGTAGTTTCAGTGTTTGAGTAGGAAAAAATGTTGGAAAATGCATCAGTTGGACTGAAAAAGTGAGCATTTTATTCTCACCTTTATAGTTCAAAAAGGAAAAACTTAACAGTACAAGGCAATATATAATATGTGACCCGGTACCACAAAACCATTGATGTATGGTTTGTTAGGTTGTGACAATATTTGTCCGAGATACAACTATTTGAAAATCTGGAATCTGAGGGTGCAAAAAAATCTAAATATTGAGAAAATTGCCTTTAAATTTGTCCAAATGAAGTTCTTAGCAATGCATATTACAAATCAAAAATTAAGTTTTGATATATTTACTGAAGGAAATTTACAAAATATCTTCATGGAACATGATCTTTGCTTAATATTCTAATGATTTTTGGCACAAAGGAAAAATCAATCATTTTGACCCATACAATGTATTGTTGGCTATTGCTACAAATATACACCAGCGACTTAAGACTGGTTTATGTGGTCCAAGGTCACATATGAGGATGTGCAATAGGCCTACTAGTGCCTTCATGTAAACAAGTTGCGTGCTGCATTCGTCTAAGAAGCTGACACCTCAAATATGGAAATAAGATGTTAACCTGGAGTTTATGAATGTATGGTTTGAAACTTCATCTTATGAATACCCAGGATTAATTCTTAACCCCAGGTTTATGAGTAGTGTGAAACATGAAGCAAGACAACCCAGGATTCCTTTTATCTGAGGGTTTAGAATGACCCATTTCATGTGTGATAAGCCCTAGTACACCTGTAGTAGTACCTCTATGCACATTTAATTCAGTGAATGCAATCTTGCATTTTTAATCCAATTTTGTTTAAAAGCACAATATTCCCTGCCAGTCCAATCAATTAATAATTCAAGACAAAGTTGTTAAAAACACAACTAATATTTTTTGGAGACAGAAGGTGAAGTCATTTAAATTGTAATGTGGGATACTGTATTCTGCGCACTGTGCTGCAGTATCGTCATTACTACAGATTTTACCCAAAAGAACTGGATTATCCAGGTACTACATGCATGACAATTTGAGTATTGTAGTAATCCTACATAGTTAGCACATCTTCATAATCTACACATAATTCAGATTTTTCCAATCAGGAACCAAACTTTTGATTAAAATGATGAAGATTGCAAACAAATGCTTCCATACTTGCAAACCCTTGGCTGTTCACCCATTTCTTTTCCCCAGCTCTCTCTCTCTGGCTGCCTCTGTCTTGATCTCACATGCTCACAGATTCACAGGAAGTGTCCTAGAAAACACCACATCACCTCTGTATGAAGGACAACGCAGTCTGTTTTCTCTCTCTCTCTCTCTCTCTCTCTCTCTCTCTCTCTCTCTCTCTTTCTTTATAGCCGGCAGGGACTAGTCATATTTGAGCACACACATGCTTTTACAAAACCTAGTGGCAGAGGCAGCATTTTAAGTCATCAAGTAGGCTACTTAATACGTAGCGTCACACAACTTTAACAAAAAAGCAGTCCCAGAATGCATTGCAAGGAGCTCAGTGAAATGGTAATGCTGCCTTCACTTGCTGTCAGAATTATCGTAAATATGAGTTTCCTAATCAGAAACTGGGCATGAGCAGCCTCTTAAGTCTTATTTACTACTGGGAAACTCTGAGATAATTTTTATAGCAGAGTTTCCGAGTTGGGCGGACCATAAACTTTAAATATGGTGGATTATTTTCCAAACATTTGCTTGTTTTGTGTAGTTTATTATAATACTGTTTTATCATGCTCCATTGAAATCAATTGCAAGTCAAGTCTCCCATGCAAAGCTCAGTTTGTTGCTACCTACATAGTGTGCACCTAATTAGTGAGGGTAGAATGTTAGGATGCTGACTTATTAGGTTGTTTACTCCTCTTTAAAACAGAGTAAACATATTTTCACACTGTCTAGTTTTTCCTTTCCTCTCTCCTCAGTGCTATGTAAACATATCTAACTCCGTGATTACATATAGATTGTGGCGTAATAGTTTGCTGTGTTTTTGTGTGAGTGTGTGGGTAACGGTGAGATTGTGAGCTTTGAAACAGCTCTTCACCTCAAGTGTTTCAATCTGAACTCAGCATGTCGGTGTCAATTCCATCCATACAAATATGACTTTTCTCTCGCTCTCTCCCTGTCGTTCTCTCTTTCTCTCACAAGCAGACATAATGTATTCCACATAACAGTGCGATTTCATTAATCATACACGGACAAAGCTACAATACGGCTATGAGGCAGATGTTGCTGGTTGCTCTGTTTAGCGGTAGCGCCACATATAATAAGTCTTGTGTTGTGCCATGTCTGGTTGTTGTTGTTGCTTTTTTTCTCTGTCTCTCTCATCCTCTGCTGCTTCTTTGTGTACAGCTGTTATCCTACCTTATTGTCTGGCATATTGTGTTGAGATGCTCTTATCTGGGCTTCTGCGGGATGATTTGATGCTCTGGTCTGATCTGTGAAATGATTTGTGCGTGCTTCTGCCTGCTGGCTACATTAGCTTATGATTGGCCTCTCTGCACTCGGCTGGATTCTGTTACGGTACTTGATGCTGTGCTTAGACACTCAGATTCAGATGTCCTTTATCTCCACGATAGCTCTGATCCAAAACCTACAGTAGTGAGCTGCCTCTGTAGGGAACTGTGTTTTTTAGTGTCTTCCAATTCATTCCAATTCTCATTATATTCTGTTTACATTACATTTCTTTCTATAAACACATTAATTATTTCTCTTTTTTTCTGTTTTTTGTTTAATTTTCACTACTGTTCAATTTTTTATGTTTTTGAAATACGTCTCTTATGCTCACTAAGGATGCATTTGTATTAAAATGACTTTTTTTATTTTAATGTTATGTTATTTTCCTGTGATGGCAAAGCTGAATTTTCAGCAGCTATTACTCTAGTCTTTACTCTAATATGCAGATTTGCTACTCAGGAAACATTTTTTTATTATTATTGTTGAAAACAGTTGTGCTGGTTTGTAGAAAACACAATACATTTTGTTCCAGGGTTATTTTATAAATAGAAAGTTCAAAAGACTTCAGAATTTATTTGAAATAGTCTAATACTGTCACTTTTGATCAGTTGTCATAAATAAAAAGATTATTGAATTCATTATAATTATTTAAATAATTAAAAAATACGAATGCGGTATACAAAATCACAATATAGCTTGTATTATTATCATAATATTTTGTGTAATTCTAAGAATAACTTAATTTTGCTGCTTAAACATCCAGATTTGCAAAATAAAATTTGATTATGAATATATCTTGTTAAATACTGGAAATATAGCTAAATAGTTAATGAATAAAGTAATGATAAATGCTGAATAAATTAAAATTGTCACTAACATAGGCATGCTGTGCATATTTATGTATATTTTATATTCATAATTTTAAGTTTTGTATGACACTGTAGAGTGTTCCAAATAAGTCTCTTAAGATATTCTGTTCCCTTAAGTAGTATATAATTGTTACCTTAGAAGGCAGCTGTCTGTGTAGTCAGCAAGGTGGTTCACTATGTTTTGAAACAGAGCTATTGTGTTTGGTTGTGAAATAAAAGTGGACTATTGCTTCAGCCATGGCCGCAGACTGATTGTTCCTTCCCTAAGGAAATTCTCGTCCGGCCTCCCTTGCTTTTCTTTAGATCTATTTCTCCTCCGTCCATGCTGTTCTGTATTAATGAGGGGAGCTATTTCATCTCCTGTTGCGGGTGCTCCGTCCTGATTGTGTTTTCATTGTTCTTTATTTCCTCACCATTTTTCACAGGTTTTCTCTGTCAGGGCTGCAGTCTCCAGTGTAGATCTGACCTGATTACGGGGGAGCTGTTTTCGTGTGTGTGTGAGAACATCACAACCGTAGGGACAGAGGGAATCTGTTGCACGCAACCTCCATTTACACTCGGCCATTGCCGCTAGCTACGAGCAAGAGATAGAGAGAATAAAAGATAGAGAGAGAGAGAAAGACAGAGAGGGAGAGAGCAACCATGGATTTTCCATTAAATGAAAAGTGGATAACAGCTTGTGTGATTATGTTGGTAAACAGGATGGTGGTGTTGACATGCGGTATGAGCCAAAGCCTGAGGGTGGAGAATACACCAACTCTCACTATAGAAGAGATCTCTCCATCAGCCTGAGAGTCCACAAACACCAGAGTCTGAAAAAACGAGGGGGAGAGGAAGTGAAGTAGAGGATAAGTGAAAAATCAACAGGTTCCAGTTTCGCTTTTAGAATAGGTTCCTCGCAGCACCCTAAAGAAACAAAGAGCCTATAAGGACACGCTAACATTGTAGAATATGTATACACATGCATTACTGGTAAAATATTTGGGGTCAGTAAGAAGCAAACACACATTTAGTTGATCAAACAAGACATTTGTTATATATCTATTTTAAATGAATGCTGTTATTTTGAACTTCCTGTTCAACAATAATCCT
>JAFVLL020038883.1:0-32590 GCA_021397915.2 Tor tambroides
GCTCAAGGGCACCTCAGTCATGGTATTGAAGGTGGTGAGAGTGCTGTTCATTCACAATCCCCACCTTCAATTCCTGCTGGTGTGGGAATCGAACCGGCAACCTTCTGATTACAAACCTGACTCTCTAACCATTAGGCCACGACTTGCCCTAATTCTTGCTTCAAATTCCCATGTCACATGCTGACTTAAAGATTTATATATCCCTTGAGTGTGCAAAATTCTTTTTTGACAGTCATCAAACCCTCAAACATCAGGAAAACCGTAAAGGCTCAAAACTGCAAATCAAAACCCACATCTCACTGTAATCGACCGCCATCAAACCTCAGTTGTTAGATAAAGTTGTTCAGTGGTTTAAAAACATACCATAACAGAATGAAGTGTCCGATCTGTGAACTGTTGTCCAGTGATTGTGTGTGTGGATATGGGTTAACAGTCGGGTTCAAGTTGCATGTTAAACAAACAGCACTTTTGAATGCTGAGCTCCAGAGGTAAGTAAATTAGTGTAAATTTGCACAAGTAACCTAATTTTGAGGGAAAACATATGCAGGAATTTTAATTGGACACAATGGAGCTGGAATCACGCAGCAGCCGGAGACAAATTAGCCGAAACCGATGGGAAGACTAATGGTTTGTGTAGGCTGCTGCTGCTGTTGTAGAGAGAGAGAGAGACAGACAGACAGACAGAGAGAGATACAGTTACAGTCCAGTCAACCAAGCATGAAAGAATGGGTCAGTGTGTATCAGGAAGTTATTTATTCTGTCGTGGCGGGAAAAACAACAACAAAAACTCCTGATATAAATGTGAGATTAAAGAGTAATTTTACTCAGTTTGATGTTGCAAATCCCACCAGAAGAAGTCAATGTAGTTAATCTGTAATTTTTCTTAAAATTTGACTTATTAAATGTTTAGGAGGTATGTGGGGTATGTTTATGTAGCTTGTGTCGGAGAGAGAGAACGCAAAAGAGAGAGAGAAGGATTTGTTTATAAACCGGCAGTGACAAGGGGGAAGCCATCTGACATGTTTAAACTAACCTGCCATGAACCGGTCGCCAAACTCCTTCACAAGTTCTGCAAGTGTGTGTATGTGTGTAAGTGTGTGTGTATGCAGGTATATGTGGATTACAGAGGTTAAAACGTGGTTTTTAATGTACATATGCTACCCCTTAAAACAGCGCTTTATGAAAACAGTGGCTGGTCGCCAATCAGATAAACTCAGAAAAAGGCAGTGAGAGAGTAAAAGACGGAGAAAGAGAGAAGGGGGTCGTGGAAGAAGAAGGGAATCGTGAGGGAAGAAGTGAAAATGCAAGGAAAATTGAAATGCACATTATGGGATAGTTCAGCCAAAAATGAACATTTTGTCATTGTTTCTTGTTTCCGACCTGTATGATTTTTGGAACACTCCAAATTTCAGTTATTCGCTAAAAATCCAGTGAGCTTCACATTCCAGTTTGTGATGGAATCATACTTTGTTGTGTGAACTGAATCAACTGATTAATAAAAAGATTTCACTCAAAAGAATGATTTGTTCATAAACCAGAAGAACCACTGATTCACTCATGAACTACCAAAGCTAGGGTGAATGTCAAGATTTTCATTAAATAACGACTTAAATAAGTTCCTTCCCAAAGTCATTAAATATAATGTCATATGGACCATTTTAAACATTCTTTAATGGTTCTTTTGAATCTTTTTATTTTTATTTTGAAGTTTGGAAGCTCCATTCCTTGTTCTTTGCAACTAGAAAAAAGTTGTAAAGTAGTGACCAGTAAAATTCTTGCACATTTCTCTCTGTGTCATACATGTTTGAAACAACGAGGGTGATTGAATGACTTTTCCTTCTTGAGGAACTAAAATTTTAAAAACTAAAAATTTGCCAAAAAACCCTCCTCTGACATGTATGTCTGCTTTCTTTTCAAAATTACATCAAGGCAAAAAATACAAAATTCTGTTATGAAACTGTAGATGGTGCAGGCTGATTAATCTAACTTAAGCCTGGAATACACTATGTGATTTTTGCCCCGATTTTCTGCCGATTTACAGTCTGGAGAAGTTTACGCTAGTTGCCAAAAGTCAGAGTCAGTCTGCAGATTTGAGTTCACAGATTCCATAGAAAATCACGTAGTGTATGATGGTCACAGACTCTGATTTTTTAACTTCAGACTTTGATTCCTTCCAGTAGGAGAATGTCAAACATCTTTGATATTTTCAGCCAATTTTAGAACACAAATTGTTTTCTTTTGTCATGCATCTCCTAGCAACAAGGCGCATGTTTCTGCGTGAGTTCTTTGTGATCGGAACGACTTCGAAGTCTGGTAGTGTATGATCCTCTGTCGTGTAGTGTATGATGAGCAGTTTTCCTTTGTCACTATTTACAAAGTCGGTAAGTGTATGATGCCTAGTGTTTTAAAAATCTGTTCAGATTTTAAAAGTGGTGTAGTGTATTCCAGGCTTAAGTCTGCTAGTAATCACATCATTATCTACACAGCACCCACCAGCAGCCAATGAGCTTACTGCTAAACATTTAAATACTTGGTCAGTGTTAACTGTAACAGCTTGCAGTGCACTTTCAGAAACCCTCCACCTTCCCCAGCTCCACTGTACAGATCTGCTAATAGCATTAATAATTTAATGTATGTTGTATATGCGGGGGTTACATGTGCAGCAGTATGTCTGTGGATGTACAGTATTGGCTGTCTCGGTACTTGCTCTGCAGATCTATTTTATATACATGCTAAACTCTCCGAGAGTTGTCATGACAGAATGACAACTCACATCAGCTCCAGTGACATTATCACTGTAACTTTCTCTGCGTCTGAATGCGCCGACTTTGCACTGTAAACTTATTGTTTGGAGTGCATGTAATGCATATTTAACCTAATATATGAACCAGATTGCACAGTTTAGGGTACATATAAACAGAACTTTCAGAATCTGAAATCAAATGGGATTCGTTCGCACTGATGATAATTTGTGCACCTTAGCTGAATTAATTTAATAGTCATAGGGTCATCACATCAACTTTACATTTCTTTCAGCACGTATGCCTTTATTTTCAGGGGATGTGGATATGAAAATACAACATTGCACTGTTTTCCTGCTTCACATCTCTTGCACAGGAAACGGGAAAAATAAAGTGCTTTTAATGCCCTCCTCACTCATTTTCTTGGTCTTTCTTTCTTTTTAACTCTCTCTGTCATTCCCTCAGCCGCTATTTCTTTCCGTTTTTTTGAAGATTGAGGAACACTGCCGTGTTGACTGAAAAAGACTTCGTCCCAGATCAGCTCGATCTCCTCTTCTTTAAACACCCCCCGCCAATTTCTGTCACTCCGGGAGACGAACGCACGTTGCCGAGCTTCTTTTTCCCCCTTCCTTCTTCCCCACTGGCTGCCTGAAACACGGTTCCCCTGCCTTTGAAGTGGCTGCGTGCAGAATGGAGATTCTTTGCATGGTAAATTCGCCCCAACGCCCGCAGCATATCCATTACACAAGTTTAAAGAATGCTGGAGACTCGTTCGTGAAGGCGGCCTTTTTTCCCCACTTCACAACCAATTTCTCTGTGTTTTGAACTTGGGCACTCATGAGCCATGTAATCTATAAATTAGGCCCGTCTTGGGCGCGCAAACTCCACCAGCCATACTGTGTTTGAAGTGCAATTATTTTGCTCATTACAAGTTCATTTTATTGTTATAGTTTGCAAATGTTTCCCGGGGTCACAATGTTAAAAGTTTGAGAAGAAGTGCGAAAGAGGAAATTAAGAAGGCTGTTGAGCAGAAGTGGCGGCTTTGAAGGATTCAACCAGTCTTTCTCTAAATGTGTGAAGATATTAAACAAAATGACACTATCAGCTAAGAACTTTGGGAGGTGATTTGGAAAATCAAGTTGGTTAATTCACATCTAACATGGAGATTTAGTTGTAGCAATCAGAAGGTGGAAAAATGACACCAGCACTCCAGTACGTTGAATATTTAAGTCTGATAGCTTTGATTTGTTCTTGGCATTTGCATTATTAAATCCCACGTCTCGTGCTGCATCTATTTAATGGTACTTATGTCCAAATGTCAGTCAGAGTATATGAAATATGTACGACTTCCTGTATGGACATATTTGATGGTGTGTATGTGTGTGTCTGAATTATGGAACAGCAAAACAAGGCCAGCATGTTCTCTGATTTCAGTTTTGCACACTAATGTTATCCGGTCCTGGAACAAAGCAAACATTTGTGTTCCTTCGTAAAGGCCAGTCCTAATGACGTAACGGAGTCTAATATCAGCCGCTCAGATCAACGTGAAATAACAGCCATCACTTTTAAGCCGATTTGATATTTAGTGTCTCATTTCCAATTAAGCCTTCTGATATCAGGCCTGCCTAAAATGATGAAATGGAGCTAACAGTTCGCTGCAGTCATGAGATCACCCTATGGATATGCCCTAATAGCTACACTTTTCATTAGTCACTTATAATTAACAAAAACAAGAAGTGTTTTAATCAGTTAGCAGTCCAAAGAACAAAATGTAACCACTGCATGTTGACCCATAATTTCCCACAATGCCCTTTAAAGAAATGTTAAGGGTTCAAAGAAAGTTAAGCTCTATGGACAGCATCTGTAGCATGTCAGTTACTTCTGTAATAAGATTGCAGTTTTCTTAAAGCACCCCTTTTCCAATTTTTCCATACTTCCACTCTAGGATGTACACATTTTTTTGTACATTGGCTTGGACATTGAAATGTACAGTAACACTTTAGTTTAGTTTAGTTTAGTTAACTACCTGCTTATTACCACGCATATTACTACCATATTGGCTGTTTATTAGTACTTATAAAGCATATATTAATGGCTTACTCTGCATGACCATATTTTAGATCCCTTATACCTACCCCACACATAAACTTAACAACTTCCTTACTAACTATTAATAAGCAGCAGATTAGGATTTTATTGAAGTAAAGGTCATGGTTAATACTGATAATTGGTCCCCAAACTAAAGTGCAACCAAGTTTACATAACATACTTACAGAATGTGAAGATATTTACTGAATAGAGAGATTTACAAACCTTTTTAGTGTAATAAAACATTTAATTAATTTAATTACTTGATTTTTTGGTGTTTAATTGCTTAATATGCACAGTGCCATTACATTTATGTTGCACATTTGTCTTTCATTCTGTTTGTGCATTATATTCAAAGTTATCAGAAGCCATACATGAAAACAGCATATTATGAAAACAGTATATATCCAAGTGTACAAAAGTGTGTGTGTAAATATTACTTTCCAATAATTTGGAATTCTTATGGATCAAACTATTCTATCAGACTAGTTTCATGTTAACAAGCACAGTTGTAACTATATGACTTCTGCTTATTTTTATAAACTGAAGGATATTATTTTTTATGGTAATCAACAGCATGTCACAGATGCAGTCAACAGAGCATGTATTGAATCCGAAACATGGCTTAAAAAATTTCCACAATGTTTATAAAATATTATATACATTTTTTGCTCCAGTCATGTGTATATTTACCATTCTGCAATAGGTTTCAGCGACAGTAAAATAATAGGTTTGGGGTTTCCTTTGTTATTCTTAAGAAGTGAAAGCAACTGTAGCCATTTGAGGTTTGTTCATAGTTTTGATTGAGTCCACTCAGTTTTATAACATTGCCTGCACACACACACACACACACACACACACGATGCGCTTGTTTTTCTCTTTTCATCAGCTCCAGAGATAGTGAATGTTGTGTTTCTCTCTCCTTTCTCTCCTTTTCTCGTTGTCAACTTGTGTCTTTAATACCATCAATGCTAAATAAACTTTGCCCACGTTAATAGTTGCTGGCAAGGTGCCCGCAAGAACAAAAACAAAAGGCAGAACAGGTTCAAAGGCAATTTGTCTACCAGCTTTCTCTATTCCTTTCTCATCCCTGTCTCTTCTCCTCTTCCTTTGGTTTAGGCGAAAGCGCTTTGTCTGGTAAACGGCTCCATCTTTTTGATACAGGCGTTTATTAGCTGTTGAGTTTAATTAAAAAAGGCCATTCATATGAAAATGGGACTTTGATAGTGATTGGTTTCCCCAGCAGCCTCTTCCAGATGCTTTTAATTAGAGCACTGTTTGATTGACATCAAGCCCGTAGGCTGGTGGCTGACTGCGGACGCATACACACACACACACACACACACACACACACATGCATACAATACACAAACACTCATAGTAGTATGCACAAATTCACTCATGTAGTCACATGCACTGTGTGTGTACCACAGATCCAGTTCGTTTTGACACAGTGAATGGCCAGGTAATTAGTGAGGAGGCAGAGCTGAGCCAAAGTTAATCACCTTGGCCTTGTCAGTCATGCTCTTTGCACATTGTTCACACATATAATTAATGCAATACCCGCAGATTGGCGCACTTACAAGCTGACCGGCAAAACACACACGCACCTTTCATGAGTGCAGCCTTAAAGTAAAATTCCGGGTTCAGTACAATTTAAGCTCAATCGAGAGCATTTGTGGCACAATGTTGATTACCACAAAATAATTTTGACTCATCCCTAACCTCAAATTAAACACTGATGTTACAATGAGGCACTTACAGTGGAAATGAATGGAGATAATTTTCTGAGGATTTAAAAACAGAATTGTGAAGTTTAGAATTTTATAAAAACACTTCAATTAATTCTTCTAAAACTTAACATCAAGCCTGTAGGCTGGTTGATTACCAAGAAATAATTTTGACTCTAGTTTATTTTTCTTTTTTCTTTTTTGGAAAAATTGAGGTTACAGAGAAGCACTTACAATGAAAGTGAATGGAGCAATTTTTGAAGGATTTACGCTTATAATTTTATAAAAGCACTTACATTTATTCATCTGTTAAAACTTTTATCAGAAGTTGTGTTTTATTTTAGCTGCACAGGATCGTTCCCATAATTTTTCACAGTTGTTTAAGGATTTTACGCATTACATTGCCATGCCAATGAAGTACAATTCATTAAAACTACACATATAGCTATAACTATACATAAAAATGTAGTGAGTGATTTTTTTTATACGAAAATAATGTTAACTCGAATATGGTCTTGTGGCTATACTGTTGAAACAGGGAGTATTTTAACTTTTACAAATTAAAACAATTTATTTTAATTAATTATTTAATTAATTTAGTATTTTATTATTTTAAGAATAGGAAGGACAAGTGAAAAAAAAAATTCAACACTTTTCTTGAAGCCATGATTTAAAATTCACTAAAAATGTATTCGTAATGTACATTGCAATGCATTATATGTTTTTATAAATAATTGTAAACAAAAAATACTTGCAGTTTACTTGTTACACATGAAATTGGTTGTTTGTGTTTAAATTATACTTTCTATTGTCTATAAATAAATTATCATAATGTATTACAACTGTGGTTACAATTATTTGCACTTTATGTTAAGGTCCAATTATCGCTATTAACAAACCATTAACTATACCTTTTGCCTCAATAATAAACTCCTAATTTGCTGCTTAATGAAAGTTAGTAAGGTAGTTGTTAAGTTTAGGTATTGGGTAAGGTTAGAGATGTAGAATAAGGTCATGCAGAATATGTGCTTTTTAAGTACATTGTAAAAAAATTCTGTAAAATTTACGGTAAAAAACTGGCAGCTGTGGTTGCCGGAATTCTACCATAAAAAAATACGGTAACAACGTTTTAGGTTTTACGGTTTAACTTAAATTTACAGTTAAATACCGTAATTTCTTTAACTGATATAATGTTAATATACCAACCTATTAAAGTACTGAAATCTGTTTTGTACCTTTGAAATACACTGATAACCACCAAATGCAGGTGTGATGAGAAAGTCACATGATGAACCAAAGCCCATCACAAGCAGCTTTTAAATAATAGCATATATAGAAGGTGCACAGTGTCATTCACACAAACACTAAACACCATCATGGTGAGACTCATTAAACTGAAATATGCAATAAACATTAATTTAACAACATTAGATGTAACATACAACCCTAATAAACATAACTGATAAGAAAAAAACTAAGAAGAAACAGTTATTTCAAAGAAAAAACGTCAAATTCAAACAGAATTTGAAATGCAACGCAGGGAATTCTGGGAATATCAGTTTATGGTTTTTCCCTGTAAATTTTACAGGAACTTTCCATTAACAGGTTTTTACTGTAGCATTTTCACAGTTTTTTACCCTTAAAATCACAATCATTTTTTTACAGTGTACTAATAAACAACCAAAATGTTATAATAGGAATGCTAATAAGCAACTAGGTAATACTGAGAATTGGTCCCTATACTAAAGTATTTCTAATTATTCATGAGATCATGTAATACATTGTAAGGTGCATTACAAGACACAATTAATGCATCAAGAATATTTTTATAATGTATTATACAGGCTTCAAGTAAAGTGTTACCATAAACTGAATACAAATGTTCCCAAAAGTGGTGTCAACTGAGCTTAACTTGTATTGAAAGCAGAAAGTCGCTCGAAGTAAGCTAGTAAATGTGAGCCACTGGATTCAGTGCTGATGTAACTCCAGAGAAAGGCTATTTTTCTTTTGTTTGGTCACTGTGGCGCAGGCCTCATCTGCTCTCTGTGCACGCTCACTCGCTCCCTGCTATATCTGAGTGTCAGCTCCGCATGTGGCACTGATAAATTTATTCCACACATGTTTATGGCCGCTGGTTTACGTGGAGCATCATCTCAACCTGGCTTCTCCAAACGTACAACTCCATTTTATGGAAGAATACAGAGAGATGAGGAAGTTTGGGAGGGGGAAGAGAGAGATACGTGTCAGGATGACTGATGTTACAGTGTAAAAGTCCCATCTGCCCTCAAAGGTTATTGTTGTAATACTCCTCCTGCTATGATGTACGATTCATAAGCACACACACTCTTGCAGATCCAGTTCGTTTTTCGCTCTCCCCGGCTTACCTACATGTAACTCCGACCCATCAGCCCTCATTTACGCTTGCGTGTCTTGTGTTTGCGTTTTGTTTGGTTTGCCCGGCGTTTGGCTTTGATTTGGGAGACAGCGCTAAAAGCCTGGTGAAATCTGTAGAGAAACGTCTGAGGCCAAAACCTTTTTCCAATTACCCAGTCTTCATTACTACGCTGTCATAGCTCGCTCCCTGGAACTCCAGGCCTTTACTTTATGGCTGTGGAACAAAAAGCCCCGCTGTTGTTTTTTCATATAGACTGATTTCCTGTTCACCCAGTTTAATACATGAGAATGGGACTCAGATATCATCCAGTAGGAGGCACAGACAGAAAATGGCATTTTCTTGCCCAAACCGAGAGCCAGGCACGCTGTCTTCCACAGGTTTCGTGATGGTTGTCGTCCTAATGTGTCTTTATTCAATTAGGAAGCAGTGAGTAGGTATTCCGGCTCAATTATTCTTAGTTTGGGCCTCTTAGTATCTGATATTTGCTATAAGCCAGTTTTCTTTAACAGGAAATGCAAGTAAGCAGCAAGTCAATGAAGACATTGTCATTAGGTTACGTTTTTATCTGGTATATTTGATTGATAAAAATAATGGAGTAAAATGAATGGAGTATGTGTTTCAGTTCTGCCCAGTGGTATTCATTTTTATGTAATGTCTGAGCAATGTCATATCAATTAGAAAAGTTTGTTATGATGCTTACTTTAAAAGTATGGTAGCTCTATCATGGTGACTATGAGATACTTGATCTAAAATTATTATTCTACATATACAGTAGTGGCTGGAGAGGGTATTTCTCAGTATATTTTATATAGTATGAATGTGTGTAGTATGAATGTACTACAGGTACCATGTTGTCATTGTCATGTGACCTATCGCCATTCACAGCTTCTCTTCTGTGGACTCATCGGATAGTAAAGGTATCCATGATATGCACATTTCAAAACATCTGGGTACTTTCAGACCACTGTTTTATGAGTTCTGTGAATTTGGCCATACTATTCAGTTGACATACTGTTTTTCGCCTACTATTTAGTATTCAGACACCTTATCATACACATGCTAATGCTATTATACTTCACCATTTTGTGTAATAAGTGTGACACTGACGATAGTTAGCTGTTGCTATCCAGGGTCATTGGAAATATGTGCCTCTACCTATATTTCTGCAAAACTCAAAAAACTTACCTATACGAATTCGTGCTGCAGGTTCCAGTTGAAATGAACACTAGCGGCAGTAATACTCTGACAACTTTTATTCCTTTTATACAAAGTATGATTTACTGGCAGAGCTGGGTAGTAACTGATTACATGTAATCTGGATTATGTAATCAGATTCCAAAAATTAAGTACTTGTAATTAGATTACATTTTAAAATACTCATAATCAGACTACAGTTACTTTTTTATTGATTACATGATTACATATTCACACAATAGCAATATTTTATTCACAATTTATTGATTCTGACTATTTCCTCTTTTTCATCTTTTACATTTTCCTTTCTAAAACAGCCTACCATTTACATACAGTCAGAAAGTCAGTTTTGTTGACACTCACACAAAGACCAGTCATTAGTTAGGTGGCTACGTAGCACTTGACCACTGGATTTACAAAAATCATTTCAGGTTTAAGAAGTGTTTCAAAATTGCATCAACTACTGATGAACACAATAATGTTTATTTGAATTATCACTCAGTTGGTTATTTAAGCATGTATTACTATGTCGTAAAAGGGTTTTATCTTTCAAACACTTTAAAATGCACAAATTCACATTATTTTTTTTATTTACAGGTAATGCAGGCATTCCCAAACTTTTTTGTCATCTGAACCTCATTCACCTAATATATTTACATGAAGTACCCCTGAGATTTTAAAATAAATATTTTAATAATTATGTATCACATTTGCATGTTCACGGTTCTCTGATATTGGTTAATGGTCACATGACATGAAGGTGAACAAATAAAATATTTCATTTTTTTAGTAAGTGTTTTATTTTGATTGATTTTATTTTACAAATGATTTATTTTAGTTTTACATTTTTATGATTTAATCAATTATTAGCTTTTCCTTAAACTTGCGAACCCCCTGCAGTTTCTTTACGACCCCCAGTTTGGGAAACCTTGAAGTAATCTAATATTTAATGCACTTCATGCTGTTAATAACAAAGAATGAAATATATTTTCTTACTCTTCGTATTTAATATGGTACAAGATTATCCTATTTAAATCAATGTGAAAAATGAGTTATGTCAAAAGTAATCTAAAGGTAATCTAAAAGTAGTCTGATTATATTACCTAACATGTGTAATGTAATGGATTACATTACAAAATACAATTTTTGTCATGTAATTTGGAATCATTAAGAGACTACAATTTGTAAGTAATCTACCCAGCACGGTTTACAGTGCCAGAGTTTAGATTAAGAAAGACTAATTTTCACACAATTCCTTGCACAATATTATGTTATGACTTCAAAACAATGTTAACGCAATGAGGGATTTAAAATGGATACATTTGAACATTATTGTCGCAAAAACGGCATCACATGTATGAGTTTTCGGTAACACTTTATTTAAGGTGTCATAATACAGAGTAATTACCTAGTTAAGTACTTAGTAGTAGCCATTGTACTTACATGAAACAAAATGTACTTACCATGTAACCAAGCTATGGAACAGCCTGTACTTACAGTTTGTAATTATGTAGATGTAATAGGCAGCTACTGTTACACATATGTAACAGACCAAGTCTGTTACACAGCGACTTGTACACTTAAGTACAATCTTGATACACTTTATTTAAGTAGCTTATGCCTGTGTAATATTATGTAATTGTAATGTAATTAGAAAGGTATTACATGTATTTAAGCTGTGTACTGGTGGGTTAAATCAAACTAAGGTGCAGCTGGATAAGGTGTACAGTATAGGTACACATGAAGTACACTTAAGTACACTCTTGATACACTTTATTTTAAGTAGCTCGTGTCTGTGTACTTACATTTATAATTACGTTGTATAAAGTCTGCAACACATATGTAACAATCTTTTGGTTACGTAAGTAGCTGTGTAACAGACTCGGCCTGTTACATATGTGTAACAGCAGCTGCCTATTACATCTACATAATTACATGGTAGTTACATGGTAAGTACATTTTATTTCACGTAAGTACAATGGCTACTACTAAGTACTTAACTAGGTAATTACTCTGTATTATGGACACCTTAAAATAAAGTATTACCGAATTTTCTAATTCAGTATGTTTGCATGGTAGCTCATGCGATAAGGTGCTGCACTTATGAAATGAAGTGCTCTGGTACAAATCCAGTGAAACTACGGTTCAATAAAACAGCTCTAATCTGCGTATTAGGAAGTTGAAATAGCACATTCGCTGCGTCAGCGAATGCTTTTTAATATCACTTTTGCATTCATTATTACTATCGGTAGGTTTAGGGTTGGTTTTGGTGTAGAGGGTGTGTTATTTTCCAACACAATAGAATATAAAACGTTTAGCGAAACTCCCCGACAACTGAATTCTGAATATGTACCAATACATACCTGAAGCAATGTAATAAAAACACAACAATACGTGCCTGTATCAATGTAATAACATTGGGCCAATGTCATGCGTTGAACTTGCGTTTTAATGCCACTCACTGGAGATTTCACTTTGAAACTGCCTTGAAACGTATGTATTCTGGAAACATCACCACATTGAGCCTGAGTTGAGCATTTCACATTAGCATATGACACTTTAGCTACTCTGACAGCACACTTCAGGAAGATTGAATAACCTTTTTATTAAAGTACCCTGACATGACCCAGCACAAGGCAACAGTATCTGCAGGTGTACAAGAGAAGACTGTGTTTCTATGTGTCTGTGTATGAAGGAAAGTAAATCCAGACCGTCTTTGACCGTGTTTTGCGCTCTGGCCCAGCTGCCTCTTCAGGTGAGTTACCTGTGTTGGCGGGCCGCTCTAAACCCCCTGTATTCAGTGACACGGCGCCGTCGCTCTGCGCTCAAATATCACTTAACACTGATTAACCCACGCTGGGCCGGCGCTGGGTCCTCACTTGCCCACCTGCCAGCTGACTACCATTAGAAGTTCCCTTATCTAGTCTCAAATCTCTCTACAATACAGCACAGGCCTAGCCGAAGGGTTAAGGAGCCTTCTTAAATAATAAATCATTAGCTAAATACTTTTTGTTCATTTGTGTCGTGTTACACGTACCTCAATTTGCTACTGCCGGCACAACGTCCCATTCAGCAGATGCCTCGTCTGTGTCTGCGCCGTCATTCAACCACTGCAAGCCAGAAATCCTTTTCTCTGTTTCTCTCTCTTGTGATCGACGTAGTGCACTTGCTTGCTTCTTTATGTGGTTTTTGAGTCAGACTCAAGCAAAGAATTGCAAAGGAATGATGAATTATGAATTGACTCTTAGTTAAGCTCCACCCTTAAGTTACTGTCATTTTCTCAGACGAGCTTTATAGAATTTTCTAAAGAGACTGATTAGAGAGTCCCATAAACAGCATGATTTTGATACATTTTGTGCATAAAATGGTAAGAATTGAATTAATGTTATTTGGAATATTCCGGTCCTGGACCAATACGAATGGAATAAACTGGGACTCTTATTTTGAAATGTCTATGCTTTACTATTTCCAGCTGCTCATGTAAAAACATGAGGGGAATAAAATATGCTCTTTTACGACCATCTACAACATATTAGAATTATAAACACCATAAAATAAACAGACATAATTAATGAACAGTACATCATAAGCAAACTATTGGCATAAATGCGCGATAATCATAAATCGAGAGCTTGTAGAACACGTAACAGTGCCATGTTTTGATTTTGAAACGTTAAATAATCAAATTATTCATGATTGCTGTTTTTCCATCTCCAAATATAAGACTACTTATAATGATCACTAAGACATATTCCTAAATACATTCAACAGTTTATCACATAGATATTTTCAGTCGCAAATTCGAGTGAAATGCTCACACTGTCGAGCCCTGGCCAAAGTTTTATTTGTTCTTCAAAAACATTTAGCCTACACATAAATGCACATGCATGGGAGAAATATACTTTAGATATCCACTAACCATAAACAGTAATGCAAATATGCAAACATTTTCCAAGCACTGGGAAATTTTTGTGTTCACACATGCGCAATTTTCATGCACAAGTTTCCCATCCATGCAGAAACAGTTTCCACTGGAATTTATTTATTTGCATTTATATGCAAGGTTTTTGTGCACATGAAGTTTCTCATCTACGCGTTAAAGTTTTCATTGTTAATATACTTTCCTTTAAGAGTGAAAAGGCTTTTACTTTTTCTCTGTCCTCCTCTTATGTCCTCTCCCATCAGGTGGTCTTTACCATCTTTCTCTGTTCATTGACATTTAATCGGCCATGCTCACATAATACAACAGCCAATATTATTTTTCCACTCCACATGGGTGGGGTCACAGGGCTACAAGTTGAGTAAGAAAACAACTTTTCTGTTTTCTCTGTAGACACACACACACATGTGTATTTGTTAGGCACACTCATGAAGCAGAGAATAGATTAGGCATTCTTTGAGTATGACTTGCATAAAGTGATTATAAGTCATCTCAGCCCAACGAATTTAGACTTCTTGACGCCCCCTCTGTTGCTGCCCCCCAGTCAGATTCATGTAATCAGATTAAATGCTAACAGAGGCTCAAGAGTGCCTGGACACACACACATTGCTACTTTGATGCCGCTGTGTCGGAGACAGACGACATTAGTCCTGTCTGCGGCCCTTCAGCCCTGGAAGCATGTCATCTCAATCTGCAGAGAGAATAAAGAACGTCCCCTCAAGCTGATGCATTAGTAAACAGCGAATGCTCACACTCCTGCAGCTGCTGCTCTCTGCCTGTGTGTATGTGTTTACACTCTTAAAAATAAAGGTTTTTAATGGATCTTTGCAACACCTTTTAACAAAGGTCACTCTTCTTTTCAAGCTGTGTGGGGTTCTTGAGTGTGTGTGGTTCTTGGATATAGCTAAAGTTCTTACTGGAGGTCGGAAAAATAATGTTACATTATATGTTTTTGGTTTATGAGTGACTTAAACTGCATGTCCTGTTGAAATCGATTGTACCATTTTTATGCGGTACATAAAAATGGTAATGCTGTACCCAATGACGTGTGTAACGTCAATTACAAATTGAAGTCTTCTATTTTCCTTCGTTGCAGAAAAATGCAGTGAAACAAATCCAAACAATTGGCATCTGCTACCGTTTCTAAACCAATCAGAGAAGCTTGTGAAATTCACTGCATTTAGTAATATTAATAACAATGCATAATTTGATCTCTGAATTGTATCTCTTTTTTATTTATTAAAGAACGAATTAAATCTTGTTTATAAACATTTCTAAAACCAAGAAACTGTTGAAGTATCAACCTGATACTTTAATGTTCAATTAATTATCACTATTCCCATCAAACAAATAAATGAATAAATAAATAACACATTTGATGTAATTCTAATGTGAATTTTAAGGATTTCCTCTTAAGGTCATTGTAGCACTGCATACAAGTATGACACATAACAATTCGCTAGTATTTCAAAACATTGTGAATAACAATTACAGTGCAATAAAAGTGGAATTATTATCTTATAACTAAATTAGCTTTAGGGCCATCTGGAATAAACTTGAATAAAGAAGGGCCTTTTGTTTCACTGTGGGTGGTTTCACCATGGGCCATAAACCCAAATTTATGCTACGTGTGCATTTAAATAGACTCACGGAGTCACAATTTAAAACCATAATCATTCTCTGTAACATTCTGCTTTTATATTGGCTGATAAGTTGACAGATTTTATCTTTGGCATTATTTGGTAAAGCCTAACATCTTGCACTTGAATAAGATCCCTAAAGATAGCACTTAAAAGCCATTCGGAAAACACTAATTTGCAAGGAGTTCCAAAGCAGGATTTGTTCTGATCATGGACCCTGGTGATTTTAGTCTTGCCCAACTGAAAGATCAAGAAAACGGCCTGTGATTACCATAACTGGTATGTCGACATATATTTGACCAGCTTTGGCCCAGAGGCAGCATTTATGAACATAACTTAAGATCATATCAAGAAGATTGACACTTCATTCAACTATTTTCAAAATATGATCAGTCATAAAGACAAAACATGCTATTCATCATATAGCATAAATCATAAAAAATGCAGACAGTCATTTTTCCCATTAGAAAACATTTTTCCACATAACAGCATGAATAGTACCTTATGCTTAAATATGCTTAAAATCATGCACACTTTCATAAAGCCTAACAATTAATTAGTGCAAAAGAGCAAGCACAATAAAAAAAGGCCTGCACTGTACTATGGTAATGTACATGTACCCTATTGTACACATAAAACCAAAGTATACTTTGGGCTTAAAGAGATAGTTCACCCAGAAATGCAAATTCTGTCATTAATTACTCACTCTCATGTCATTCCAAACCCGTAAGACCTTCGTTCATCATCAGAACAAAAATTAAAATATTTTTAATGAAATCTGATAGCTTTTTGACCCTGCATAGACAGCAATGCAACTACTATATTCAAGGCCCAGAAAGGCACACAAAAAGTATTCTCGTAGCTTCATAAAATTACGGTTGAACCACTGATGTCACGTGGACTTCTTTAACGATGCCCTTACTACCTTTCTGGGCCTTGAATGTGTCAGTTGCGTTGCTGTCTATGGAGGGTCAGAAAGCTCTCGGATTTCATCAAAAATATCTTAATTTGTGTTCCAAAGATGAACGAAAGTCTTACAGGTTTGGAACAACGTGAGGGAGAGTAATTAATGGCAGAATTTGCATTTTTGGGTGAACTATCCCTTTAAGATGAAGACTACAGTCACATCAGCAGCGTAATAAAATCAGTTTTGGTTTACATGGAGTGGATCATCTCATGGAGGCAGCCACATGACACACACTTCATCCTGGCAACCCACATATTATAAGATAAACAATAATTTTAACAAATAAAAATCCCTGACAGGTAACCTTGCATTTATACAGTGCCACTGGTACCTAAAAAAAACTTTATTTTACACAATGCTTCATCCACGCCAGTAGGTGTCAGTACAAGTCAAAGACAAGCGACACATTAGCCAGTGCAACATCAGCAAAAAATGCATCTTTTACTGATCAAAAATGTTAATAATTAGAAAAACGAGTGCTTGTTTTCCTGTAACAAAGTTATTATGGGATGCTTTTGGATCAGTATGTATGTATTTAAACATTAAACTGTATTATTTATTTATTTATTTATAGAAATGTGTTTATTTATTTACGTCTAACCAATCTCTCTCTCAGTCTCACTTGCTTTTTTCTCACCCTTCCTCTCTGTCCCTGCCCCCACAGGCTATAGCGGTGCTGATAGGCATCTCTATTGGAGTCTGCCTGCGTTTCTGCAGACAAACTGCCTCCACCAGCCACGCTGTTCTCCCTGGGAACCCTCCATGAACCCTCCACTCCTTTATTGCCCCCTCTGCCCCTGCACACGAGCCTGTGCGCCAGCCTGCCCTCTGCCCACACCGGGCTACGACTGGACCCTCACGCAGGTCAGAGTTCGACCTTTTTGTTCCACGTTGAAGTACAGTAAACCAAAAATAGCCTGTTGGTGCTGGATGTGTGTTTCTGCTGGAACCATATTATATGTCCTGTGCTACGCAGCCGTGGCAGCCATCTTGTGTGGCTCTCTTTTCCGTAACGGGGGCCGATAAAACGGGAGTGGTAAAGCGTCTCCTCTTGCTGCTTCCTGTGACTGACCTTCGGATGACCTCGGGAACTCTGGGCCGCTCAGAAGGCAGTTGTTTCGTCCACAAGCGTGCACATTCCTCCTAGGCTATCTCAGCCATCACTTGACAGGAATTATATAATTGCTGCCTGTGATCTCATTCTCCTCAAAGAGCATTTTGAAGTTTCCTTCCCTTTCTTTCCCTTTTGGTTTCCTCTCCCACTCTTTTAATGTTAAAATTGCTCACATTAAATCACCCTCTTCCTTCGATCCCCCCAAAATTCTCTCCCTCTCTCTCTCTCTCTCGCTCTCAGTATTTGGCATTCAATCCCTCTGTTCTAGTCAAATCGTTTATGATACATTTATCGCTTTAATGTGTGTGTGTGTGTGTGTGTGTGTGTGTGTGTGGAGGTGCATGCTGAGAGGCACTCATTTAGCAAACACAGAGATGAAGTGATACAAAGTAACATTTATATATAACTACACAGCATGATGACTATCCTGTAAAGTAGGCGTTAACCTGACCTGTAAATGGGACTCTGTGACCCAACCAGACCAGTACTGTTTAAATGTTAAAGCAGAACTGCAGATCTGCATTATACATTCAGGATTTATAAATATATATATTCCGATTTACATTTATATATTTTGAATGATAACTTCATATACTCACGATTTATTAATGTACATTCCGATTTACAATTATTTAGTCAAAATTATAACGACATATTCTTTTTTACATTCATATATTAAAATGTACAACTATGTGTTCAGATTTACTTATAAACATATATACATGATTTACATAAATATATTCAGTTTGTATATATTTACAGTTAAATATTCATATTTTACATAATTATTTTCTACTTGGCCCTTCATACTATATATACTATAAAGAGACCAGTGCTGTCAAAATGTTAAAGCAGAACTGCAGACCTGCATTTTTGGATTTATAAATATATATTCTGATTTAAATGTATGTATTTTGAATTATAACTTCATATACTCAAGATTTATAAATGCAAATTCTGATTTACAATTGTATAGTCAAAATGATAACTACAGTGCATATTCTTATTTTACATTCATATATTAAAACTTACAACTACATGTTCAGATTTACTTATAAACATATATTCATGATTTACATAAATATATCCAGTTTTTTTATCTATATATTCAGTTATATCTATCTATTCCAAATTACATTTATATATTCAGAATTATAACTACATATTTACCATGTACATTTATATATTCACAATTTATATTTATATACTCTGATTTACAGTTATATATATGATCAGTTATATTATTTGTTATTTTCTCACATTATCACAGCTTTTTTTTTTTTTTTGCTATAGTTTAGAAAATGGTAATAAAATATGAGAATAACTCATTAAATTGTGTGAGAACAAATTCGTCTTGATAATGTCAGATAACTTTGATAGAAAAGTATGTAACAAAACATGGTCAGGTCAAAGTGTCAAATCAAATTTTTGGTCCCAAATTTTTTATCAATTTTACTGGTAGTTCACTGTATGAAGAATTACGTATGACGAACAATAAAAGTGGCCTAAAAATTGCAGTATTGCATTGGACTCGAGACATGTAGTAAGTGTAATATTCATAATAAGAAATATTCATATGTAAATTTGTAAATATTGTATGTAATTACATGTATGTATAAATGTATAAAAATATAATAATATTAATAATTATATATACTGAAAAGTTAATAATAACGGTGTGTTTCTGTGATGGACTCAGGTCAGGTAGTAATAAATGTAATATTCATAATAATCATAAGAAATATAATATTGCATGTATTAAAAAACAAATATACATGAATACACACACACTATATATAGATACAAACACATGCACACACACAAACACGTATATTGATATATATATATATATACACACATTTACAGCTATATATATATATATATATATATATCCTCTAAGAGAAGAAGAATAGAGTGACAGTGTGTTTCTAACATATATTTGGACTGTTTATCTCTTCACCACAGAATTGTTCACGCATGCCATCATGATCATCAGCTAATGACGTCCTGACACGTTAACCCCAGTTCTCTTGCTGCTGGGCTCTGATCTCAGAGCAGCGGTCAGGTAGCGGCCAGAACTCTCAGAGTCTGACTCTCTCGGTTCTGCTGAATCCATGAGGACTGTGTGAGTAATAAACGGGGGTCGCGACCTCTGCGGGTGTTAAACAGAGAGGGTGATACGTAATTGAGAGAAGTCGCACATCAAGTTCCTCTGTAATGTGATGGATGGGCAACTTTGAGTTGTATTCATAAAGAGCCTGATCATAGATCAGAGTAATTTCTTTACTGATGTTATGCAGAAAAACAGATCTGGTTCAGTGAGTTGGGCTGCGGTATGAGTCACAGGAAGATGCTCATTCCAGCAGTATGTGTTCTGTCTTAATGGCACACAAAGAGGCATGTGGAATTACCTTGTACTATATTATTACTAGAATTATACATATTATGAGTGATAGTAATATAGAAATCATTTAAGTGTTTGGACAAATCTGACTGAATAAACATTTCGTATAATTTGAGAAATCTTTTGACCTCACAGCTTAAAGGCTTCATATTAGTTTTATAGATAAGTTGTGCCTCTACATGAATTTTAAGACTGAATGAATGAATGAATAAAGAAAGAAAGAAAGAAAGAAAGAAAGAAAGAAAGAACATTGTCCAACATATGTGTGAACTCCAGTACTATGAAAACCATTTCATTGAGAATTAACAGAATTTGCTTCATGAAGAAGTACATTATATTTTTACATATGCTTTACTTCATTTGTGTGTTTTTTTTTCATAATTGTGATAAATTTCATTATTTTTAAAATGTGGAAATAAGTAAACAGGTATATGCACTAGCATATTTTAGGTTGTAGTTCCTTTGCTAGATTGACAGGAATATAAATTGCTATGATTGCATTTAGTAGCCTGCATGAGGTTGTTCAAATGTATTTATTTATTTATTTATTGCTTGCTTGCTAATGCTTTGGGTTATTTTGTGGAGAGCAGTGGTCGTGTACACTTTCAATACATGTTCAAATCCAGTTTGTGTCATTTCTGTTCAAAATTTTCCATGGTCTCTCCACTTTTCATGAATAAGATACCAAATACAACCTGAAAATTGACAAATGCAAAAAAAAAAAAAAAAAATGGTGCAAAATTTCAGAAAATGCTATTTTTTATGAGCACTTTTTTCTTTTTATTTTCTATGAGGTTTGCAATGTTCTGAATAGCTTAAAATGAGTGATTTTTGTTCTAGTGATATACATAAAAAATATAGAAAAATTAAACAAACACATCAAAAAACACATTTAAAATAAAAGCAAAATAAAATGTTAATATGTAAAAAGAGCCAGAATGGGTAAGAAGTTCACAAATTAATTGAATTAACATGTAAACAAATAATAGTAATATATATATATATATATATATATATATATATATATATATATAGTTGTATTGACTCATAAATGTACATTTTCCATAAATCAAATGAAAGTGGATAGGGATTAGTAACATGTGTGTATACTGTGTATATTTATTATGTATATATAAATACAAACACATGCATGTATATATTTAAGAAAAACATGTTATATTTATATATTAAATATATTTTTATATAATATAAATTATATGAATATAAATATAAACTTTTAAATACATGTAAATATTTTCAAAATATATACTGTATGCGTGTGTCTTTATATATACAAAATAAATATATACAGAAGACACACATATATTGTGTAAACAAAAACTTTTATTTTGGATGCGATTAATCGCGATTAATCGTTTGACAGCCCTAATATATATATAGTTGTATTGACTCATAAATGTACATTTTCCATAAATCAAATGAAAGTGGATAGGGATTAGTAACAGCAGTGCAAAACTTTCACTTTCAATCAATCAATCAATAATTAATGTGCTAAATTTGTGTGTGAGTCACTTGTCACTTTCTGGATCTGCAAGCCTGACTGCAGTTCACACAACACCATTAGGAGGCAGTAGTGTCCTTTAACAGACAGACATAAGTGTGCACCTGTGTGTGTGTGTTGCTTGATTTATAGAGAGTGGAAATGCTGTTATTATATATCATCTTCCTCATCTATCCTGAGGTTGAAAAAAAGCATCTTTCCTAGGGCAGGCTGATCATCTTCTGCATGTTTATAGGGAGGCGGTGCTGACATCTCTCACTCCCTCTTCCATTCCTCCTTTCCTTGGATGGAGAGGAAAAATCTGGCCTTCGTGATTTCTCTGGCTCGGGTCTGTTATGAGCGATTCCTGATCCTTCTCTGACAGCATGAAATGAGATTTTAAGAGATTTTATGAGATAATTTTTTTCATTGTGAGATGAAATCAACTAAAGAACTCAGTGTTGTTTGGATCATGTATGTCTGGGAATTCTTCAGAAAGGTTTGATCACAAGCCTATAGGAATGATGTCATGCTTGTTACAGGTGTGTGTGTGTGTGTGTGTGTGTGTGTGTGTGTGATGTGTGTTTGGCATTGCAGAATTCTGATCTGGTTGTGTTTGACATACTCTGTTTCTTTTTTTTTAAGGGAGATCCTTTAGTTCTTGTTCTAAAAAGAAAACACTCCAAAGAAAGCCTTATAAAAATGACTCTGACAGTACCATGGTACACTGACTGTGTGAGATGGAAATACCATGGTACTTTTGATAAACGCCAGGATGCTTAATGACATCATACATATACCATGGTATTTACATTCCAAGGAACTTAATGATTCACGTGATACCTGTCATACATACAGTATAATAGGAAATAATAATAATAAAAAACATGATACTCCAACGTACTTGGTATGGTAATGCCGTTATATTTATGTAAATAAAAAAGGGAATGGTACCATGGTATTACCATGGTAGTCCACGGTCTTATAAAGAATACATAGTATTACCACGGTACATTACCAGAAATCATGGTATTACCATGGTAGCTATTCAACAACCTTGTTAATACCATTATGCCAATGCCATTTTTATTATCATGGCACATGTCAAAAACTCCTGATGTAAGAGAAAGAAAGAAAGAAAGAAAGAAAGAAAGAAAGAAAGAAAGAAAGAAAGAACAAACACCATAATACAAACACATTTACACCCAAAACACCAAGGTATTAACATCAGAAATATTTATAAAATATAAAACAACAACAACAACAACAACAACAACTACTACAAAAACTGAGTACAACAGGGTACATGGTATTACCATTATCATATCAGTTTACTTGTTGGAAGGAAGAAAAACAGAAACAAACAAACAGAAAAGACACACACACACACACACACACACACACACACACACACACACACACACAACCCACAACATATTTTCAGCTAAAAATATCAAGGTATATGTCTAAAAAACATGGTAGTAACATTTTCGCACCATTGTACTTGCTAAAACAAACAAAAAACAAACGGTCAAACAAACCAGTAATCAAACAAACAAAACAAATAAAGAAATTATCAAAGAAACAAACAAACCTCAAACAAACAACATATTTATGTCTATATTTTTATTTTACCTTGGTACATGTCTAACATTATCATATCATTGTAGAAAAAGAAAGAAAGAAAGAAAGAAAAAGAAAGAAGGAACAAATGAACAGTACAGATAAGAGCGAGAAGCGCTGAAGAGCATTAGCGTTCCCCTCGAGCAGTCAGGCCACCCTCGGAGAACCTTGAGCTGTGAATGATGAATCATGCTGTGGATTGCAGATCGCAGATGCATTCAAAAACAGCCTCATATTTTACACTGTTAAAGACAGATTAGCTCGCTCCTAAAACTCAGACTAGCCTTACGAGAGAGAGAGAGAGAGAGAGAGAGAGAGAGAGAGAGATTTGGGAGCTGAAGGAACATCTTTCTCTCCTCCCATTCCCACAGTTTCACCATCCGTTTATGTTCTAAATAAACACATGTAAGGATGTTTCACTTGAAATCCATAAAATGAATTTCATCCATCTGCCCCATACGTATTTTCGTACAAGTGCTAATTAAGAAAAACATGCCAGACCAGGATATTAACACGTGCACGCCGCCCCTCTCCACAGCACAAAAAAGCCCCCGCAGAATGAAGGTACGAGAACAAGAATAGGGAGGAAATTTGCTTGAAATGTAGCTATGAGCCTGCAAAGATCTTATTACATAGATGGCCGATAAGCATCTCAACTGGAATAATACTTTGCACAAGCTGCACATTTAATTAAGCATTCATATGTGCGGAGCGACGGGAAAAAAGAGGGAGAGAGAGGAGAAGAGAGATTGCATTCATCCTCAGCCTTTGCCCTTTTCTTCCCTTTATAATCTGGGCGTTGTGAGGATGAGAGGAGGTGAAGACAGGGAGTGGGAGTTCTCCTCTTAACTTTGTGTCTTATTTAAATCTTTACACATGTTTTTCTGTTAGCACACTCACTACCTCCCATTGCTGCCCCCAGGGTACTCACTTTGAGGTGTGTGTGTATGTGTGTGTGTGTGTGTGTTGGCCTGTGGCTGTGATCTTAACAATCCTGACATATTTGTATTTGTCTTTGCTTGCATTCCAAAGTCGTTTTGTGTGTGTTGTCATACATTTATGTACAGGTTGTCTGTGATTCATTGGTTGAAGTGGTTCAGTCATCAGTGTGTGTGACAATAGATGTGTACATGTGTGCATCAGAGCTTCAGGAGTGTGTGTTAGGAGCCAGTCTCCCATTTGAAGCCGCTGATAGGAAACACTTGTCTAAACAGGACAGGGAGCTGTTGCTTCAATCAATCCGGTGGCATTTGAACACACTTTAGACACTAGAGTACCACTGTAAATGTCTGATGCTTTAAGATCTGGGCTGCTATTGCAACATTTGCAAGATTCAAGATTCAAGATTTTTTATTGCAGGCTTATTTTCAAGAAAAGGTGTCCCAGGAACATTACTTATTAAGTTATTACTCTTGCGATTACTTATATGTAGGGTGTATCTATCTACAGTATGTATCAGTATGTATGTATCTATCTACAGTATCTCACAGAAGTGAGTACACCCCTCACATTTTTGTAAATATTTTATTATATCTTTTCATGTGACAACACTGAAGAAATGACACTTTGCTACAATGTAAAGTAGTGAGTGTACAGCTTGTATAACAGTGTAAATTTGCTGTCCCCTCAAAATAACTCAACACACAGCCATTAATGTCTAAACCGCTGGCCACAAAAGTGAGTACACCCCTAAGTGAAAATGTCCAAATTGGGCCCAAAGTGTCAATATTTTGTGTGGCCACCATTATTTTCCAGCACTGCCTTAACCCTCTTGAGCAGGGAGTTCACCAGAGCTTCACAGGTTGCCACTGGAGTCCTCTTCCACTGTATGTCACAGTACATGTTGGCATTCATGGTTCCCTCAATGAACTGTAGCTCCCCAGTGCCAGCAGCACTCATGCAGCCCCAGATCATGACACTCCCACCACCATGCTCAACTGTAGGCAAGACGCACTTGTCTTTGTACTCCTCACCTGGTTGCCGCCACACACGCTTGACACCATCTGAACCAAATAAGTAAATCTTGGTCTCATCAGACCACAGGACATGGTTCCAGTAATCTGTGTCCTTAGTCTGCTTGTCTTCAGCAAACTGTTTGCAGGCTCTCTTGTGCATCATCTTTAGAAGAGGATTCCTTCTGGGATGACAGCCATGCAGACCAATTTGATGCAGTGTGTGGCGTATGGTCTGAGCACTGACAGGCTGACCCCTCACCCCTTCAACCTCTGCAGCAATGCTGGCAGCATTCATACGTCTATTTCCCAAACACAACCTCTGGATATGACGCTGTGCACGTGCACTCAACTTCTTTGGTCGACCTTGGCGAGGCCTGTTCTTAGTGGAACCTGTCATGTTAAACCGCCTTATGGTCTTGGCCACCGTGCTGCAGCTCAGTTTCAGGGTCTTGGCAATCTTCTTATAGCCTACACCATCTTTATGTAGAGCAACAATTCTTTTTTCAGATCCTCAGAGAGTTCTTTGCCATGAGGTGCCATGTTGAACTTCCAGTGACCAGTATGAGAGAGAGCGATAACACCAAATTTAACACACCTGCTCCCCATTCACACCTGAGACCTTGTAACACTAACGAGTCACATGACACCGGGGAGAGAAAATGGCTAATTGGGCCAATTTGGACATTTTCACTTAGGGGTGTACTCACTTTTGTGGCCAGCGGTTTAGACATTAATGGCTGTGTGTTGAGTTATTTTGAGGGGACAGCAAATTTACACTGTTATACAAGCTGTACACTCACTACTTTACATTGTAGCAAAGTGTCATTTCTTCAGTGTTTTCACATGAGAAGATATAATAAAATATTTACAAAAATGTGAGGGGTGCACTCACTTCTGTGAGATACTGTATCTATCTATCTATCTATCTATCTATCTATCTATCTATCTATCTTTAGTGTAAAAATGTCTTAAAATGCCCGATATTAATGTAATAATAATGATATAATGTTTATTTATTAATTCTTTTAACCTTGATACATTTAATGTATCAATTTATAGCCCAGTATTAAATAATGAATCAAGAAAGAGATGTTAAAATTGTGCCTGGGAGTGTAAAGTCAAGCGCATTGCATTGTGGGATTAATTATTTTTTCTATAGTGTGCTCTATTGCATACTGCCCATTGTGACAAATGTAGTAGGTCATCCAGGTATTTTGTGCATGCTGAAATTTGCATTCACATTGCTGCATATCATCAAAATAGTATGAACATTATTCGATTCTGAACATAGCCTAAGTTTCATGTCTTTCTGTAGATAACTATTTAATTTTCAAACAAATTTGGGGTAAATGGGTAGATGCTCAAAGTCACAGCTGGTAGTGTTTGTAAAGGTCAAGTCGACCGCATTGCATTACGGGATACGGTGATTCATGCTTTGTGATCTGTTGTATAGTGCACATTTTGGCAAATGTATGTAAAAGGTCATCCAGGTCTTCCATGAATACAGAAAACATATAGTGTACACAGTATTTATGGAAATATAGCAGTATGAGTGCTATTCACGCTGTTCCTTTCTCGTCTTTCCCAACTTTCCTATGCGTTCTGATTGTTCATTTATAGGACAGCAGCATTTTGAGGACCTAAAAATACAAACTTCTGAAAATAGGTTTCAAAGTGTAAGTTTTTGAAAATATAGGTAGTGTTTCTTTACAAAGTCACATCGCCAACTACTGGCCTGGAATGCATAATATAGCATTTTTAGTCATTTTTGTGGATCTTGTGAGAAAGAGGATCGTTTTGACAATCTGTACGTGAAAGAAAAACTTTTCCATTTTTAGTGCAATCGCTGTCATGTAAACATACCCTAGGTCTGGGTGTGCTGAGCCAATATTTTAAGAGGACAGAAATCATTTTGAGTATTAATAGCATTTTATAATACTGTGAGTTTATTCATTTTCAGGTCACTTAGTGAAATAGTGATTTTTTGTGTTTTTAGTGTTTAATAAATGGAAATGTCTGCTTGTATTAGTACACACACACACACACACACACACACAGCAGTTAATTCTTTGAGAGGGTCAGGAATTGAGCAATAAAGAGAATTGGTGCTGCATTGTGAGAGATGAGGTCGCTCTCTTGGGGTCTTTCCTAAATGTGTGTGAACAAAGATTAAGCCCCTCACACACACGCATGCTCGCACACAACACACCATAAATTCATTTTCTCACTTGTGACCTTTCCACACAAATCACAAATAAACATCTGACAGAGCATGTTGGCATGTAGATTTATTCTACAACAGTTTTGGATATGGTGCTTTTAAGTGCAAGTATTATTTATGTATCTGTTGATTTATTATTTTACCACATATAAATCTGTTCAAATTAACTACAGTTGTGATACGGTTCCAGTCAACTTAATACTTTTGGATATTCAACAGAAAAAATTGCAGAAAGATTTTTGCGTATTTTACAAAACTGCAAGTTTCGGGGTAAACTGCCATTCAGATGCAAATAAAGATAACAACAATGTACCATGTTAACCATGCTGACCACAGTACTTGTTACTACAGTAAAACTAAAATAAATGATGGGATACTCTTCAAAAGGTATGCTTTTTTTAATTAATTAATTTATTTATTTATTTGTCTGACATTTGACATGACACTCTTTTTTGTCTTTATACAAAAATATATTAAATATAATTATTACAAACAATGACTTGAATGTATTGTTTGAATAAATAAATAAATATATATATATATATATATATATATCAAAACGAAAAAGGGTTTAAGCATAAAAACAATAAGTGTAATACTGCTTTAATGTTGTTGCCCCCCCCCCCCCTCAAAAAAAAAAAAATTAAAAATTAAAAGTTTTCTGTTTAATTTAATTTCAATTTTGTTTTTGTTTGTCTGAGCACAAAATAAATATCATACATTTTTCTATGATTTACAGAAGACACCCACTAAAATGTCATTCAGTGTAAGTCTTGCCAGGCATATTTACAACAAAAATCATATTAAAATGTCATATTAAAAGACTGATTACTGATAACTGATTACTTTCACTCCAGATAGTAATTAGTTGTAATTTTACATTTTTAAAATTTGCCACTATCCTAGGTTTTGCCTATTTGTCAGTAAGATTTTTTTTACTCATTTAAAACACAATAAAATTTAATATGCTCCCTTATTCTTTTATATATTTTAATATGTACAAGTCAAAATAAGCATGTTGTTTGATATTTTACATAAATATTGTGTTACACTGAATGACAATGTAACATTATTTCAACCAAATTTTGACATTTTATTCTCCAAAAACATATTTAAAACCTTAAAAGTAGACACTTTACTTACATTTAATGTGCTTTCTATGGACACAAAATCATTTTTGTAAAAAATGCGGAAATCTTTACGTGTTTGACCCACATATATACACACACACACACACACACACACACACACATGCACACACAGTCAAGTCAAAATTTATTCAACATTTCTCAAGATTTCTCACATTATCACAGGTTATTCACTATAGTTTAGAAAATGGTTATAAAATATGACAAAAATTCTAGAGTTAAACTGTGTCAGAATAATTTCATCTTGATAATATCAGATAACTTTGATAGAAAGGTATGTAACAAAACATGGTCAGGTCAAAGTGTCAAACCAAATTTTCGGTCCCAAATTTTTATCAGTTTTACTGGTAGTTAACTGTGTGAAGAATATATATATATATATATATGTGTGTGTGTGTGTGTGTGTGTGTGTATATATATTCTTCATTCAGTTAACTACAGTTAACATTTATGTGTGTGTAAAATGGTGCAAACATTTCGAAATCATATGAAACCAACATGAATATAAAGCTTTTTTTTTTTAAATAAAACTTTTTCCTTTTATTTGTCTTCATCAAATTTAATTGTGGTAAATAGTTTCATTAGTTTTTCCTTTTTTGTCCTTAACATTATGTTCATTTTAATAAATAAAACAGCATGGAAAATACACATTGCCATGTTAAATTTTGGGATGTCACATACCACTCAAACACACACTTAAACACACACACTCCCACTCACTGCGCCGCTGCTGCCACGAGGCCTGATGTAAATGAGTTAGATTGGTGAAGGAGGAGTCGGGCCTGAGCGAGAAAGAGAGAGAACTAAGACAACAGTATCAGTTGTATTATCACATTAAAAGGGGACTAGAATGAGACACACTCCCGGCCTTGTGTCCACAGGACTGCACCTGCAGTGCCGGGGTCATTGTTAGGGGCCCCGTCCTTCCCTCCTCCCTCCTCCTCCTCTCTCTGTAGGGCTGCTGCTCTTTTCTCTTTCACCCTTTCTTTTCGTCATCCCTCGCTCTCCTGGTCTTTTCTGCCCCTGCGTAAACACAGCTGAGAGAGAGGTGCTCACGTGCCGCCCCGCGGAGCCTTCTGCCAGAGGCCTGCTCCGGCCGTTCACACACGTGCGGGTGTGAGATTATGTTTGCACTTCTGAGAGTTTGTGTGAGTCCGTCTCTCTGTGTGTGTGTGTGTGTGTGTGTGTGTGTGTGTGTGAGTGTTTTTACATTTGAATGTGTGAGTAAATGTTAGCGCGAGTCATTGTCTCAATATCTGTCGGCTTTTTAATGCTGATGAGTTTGCTCAGTGCTGTCTGTTTGTTTGCTCTGGAGGAAAGTGTGGCGGTTTTAACAACGCTGCTCATTGTTGGCTCATTCGTCTTTATGGTGCAGCATTTCGGGTCTAGACACACCTGCCCATCGCTTTTATTTTGGGTTGTGTGTTCTAATGTATCATGTCTGCATGTAAATTGTGTGTATGTTGTGTGATTGATATAAAGGCCAGAAAGTCTGTTTACCTATGAAATTAGTTTTCATATCTCATATCTTTTTTCTTCACTTTCTGGATGATGATTGCCATATTCACGCACCATGATATTTGCTTGATATACCAAGGTACTTACAATGTACAAAAAGCATAAAAGTACCATGGTAATTTTTAGTGACATTATACATGACTGCAAAGTATAGTTTGATCATTGATATTCAGATTCTGACATTTGATGGTGACAAATAAATAAAAAATACACTGTATAATAATAATAATAAAAAGTTGTAGTAGTAGTAGTGGCAGTAGTAGTAGTATTGTTATTATTATAAATACTAAACTTATTTTTATACATATCATAAAATTATTCACTTACTGCATCCCTTTTAAAAATTATGACAATTCATGCACCATTTTCATGATACTTCAAGGTACTTCAAAACAGGATCCTATTGTTACAAATTTTGTTAGTGATATTATACTGATAAGTAAAGTTTAATAATCATTTGATATTCAAATTCTATATATGTAGCTATTATGGTCATTGTTGTGTTATGAAATATTAAATATTTGTATGGATACAATGAAATTTTATTTGATTAGATGCTGTTACATTTAAATCAAGTTAATCAATTAATAAATATAAAATTAATACAATTATGAATGCATTACTCATTCAATATTCATTTTGTGGTGGTGGTTGTTGTCATTTAATATTATAATTTAAATATTTAATATACTTAATAATAATATTACTATTTCAATATTTAACATCTAATTTTAATAAATATTTAATGTTTAATTTATTCTATTTTATTTTAATTTAATTTAATTTATCACAGCAACATCTGTTAGTAATGTTATACTGATATAATAAGTATAGTTTGATTAGTTGATATTCAAATTATATATATGTAAATATTATGGCTGTTTTGTGTTATTAAATATTAAATAATTTTGTAGATATAATGAAATTGTACTTGATTAGTCATAGTTACAATTAAAATGAGCTAATAAATTAATAAATAATAAATTAATACAATTATGAATGTATTACTCTTTCAATATATTCATTTTATTGCTGTTGTTGTTGTTGTTGTTGTTATGTAATATTTACATTTGTAATAAGTATTTAATGTTCCAATAATTTAATTTTTAATTAACTTTTAAATTAAACTAAATTAAATTAAATTAAATTAAATTAAAGTTTAATTCTTAATTTTAGCTTGGCAACATCTATTAGTGATATTATACTGATTTGATAATTAGTTGATATTCAAATGATTTGTTTAATTTAAATGATTCACTTATTTTAAATCACTCTGTGATTTTCCTATATTTTGTCTTTTTTTTTTTTTTTTTTAGTTTTAGTTTTGTGTGTGAATGACTGCCAGTCATTTATTCAGGTAGTTCAGGACAGGTAGGGTGTGTGTTTTTATATGATGAACGGCGTCCCCTCGCTACAAGTGGCTGGTATTCTAACCACGCAGAGCTTTTATAGCTTTACTGTGCCTTTTATTTAATTGAAAAAATAAAAAAGCCCTGCATCAGTGTCCTCAGGTTAAAACAAACACACACGCCTACTCTCCTCACACACACACCCTCCCTGCTCTCCTCTCTGGCTCCAGTACCCTGTCCAGGGGGCAATAAACTCGTTATCTCCCTCTTTCAGATCCTAATCTGAAGGCTGGCCTGCACATTGCCAGGTGACCCTGGGTGGGGGCTGCCAGGGCTCCTTAAATCCCCCGCTTTCCCCTGCTTGTCAGCACCCCTCTACCTCATTCCACCCCAGAGCCCACCCCCTGCCTGAGGGCCGCCCGCTCCAACAGCAATTAATCCATCTATTGATCACAGAGTGCGACTCAGCAAGCTTCTGAACCTGCACACCAAAGCTCTCCTGTCTTAGATCTTGAACTGTTTTTTTTTTCTTTCAGTGATTTTTAAGTGTTTTTGTTGCACTTGGTTTCTCTCTCTCTCTCTCTCTCTCTCTCACTTTCTAAAATAGCTCATGCAGGCCACTCTGGTCATTATAACGTCACACCTGGGAGCCATTTTGTCTCGGCCCTGTCAAAAGATGGCACGATGAACCTGCCCAGGCTGTTGGTATCTGTTTTAATGAATAATCTGTCATAATCAATCAGAATGAGAATGTATGAGAAACGCCACCTGTAGCCTATCAGGTATGAGATGGTTTCCACATCCTACTAAAATGAGAGCTACTGTAAATAAATAAATAATTTAATAAATAAATAAATGAATGAATAAATGAATGAATGAATGAATGATTTTTATTTTAATATATAAAAAAATGTAATGTATTCCAGTGATGCAAAGCTGAATTTTCAGCATAATTACTCCAGTCTTCAGTGTCACATGATCCTTCAGAAATCAATAGGTGCGTTCGACTTGAAGCACGGCTACAGACAGCGATCAACGAGAGTAGCCGCTTGCAGTCAGGGG